>CM022946.1:32159655-32328544 GCA_012931725.1 Litsea cubeba
GTGCTTGTGGTTTCCAATTTTTTCGGTGATCGTTTCCCATTTCGGGCCCCCGGCAGGCCGTTTTCGAACCTAAGTGTTGGAAAATCCTTTGTTTCGCTTTTAATTCACTAACCGAGAATCCTATTTGCGAATCGTCAATTCCGTCAAGCTACTTGCCTCTGATCGAAGTGCTCGCACCGGTTTTCAATTTTTAACCGGGGCTCGTTACTCATTCCGGAACCTTGGCGGGCCGTTTTCGAGCCTAAGTGTTGGGAAATCCTTTTTTATTTTTATTTTACGTTGGTAAAACTATCAGAGACTATTATCGACGAATTATTTTACGTCGGCAAAATGAACATTTAGCGGCATTTTTTCTAAAGCATCGGTTATGTTTAACTCTATTTTTAGGAAAATTTAAAACCTGAGTCCTTTACTGACAAATTTTTTTATCGACGAAAATTAGCGCCGGAAAATTTATTACCGACGTTTAAAGGTTGGTAGACTTTTTTAATTATTTTGAAATAATAAAAATAAATAATTTTTACAGATGAAAATTCTTTTATTTGCGACGAAATATAATGGCATTAAAATTTCCCACATTTTTTTTTTCTCCCTCTCCGCCAAAGGCCCTATTTTCCCTCTTTCTTTTCTCTCTTTCTCGTGCTCTTCTTTCACTCTTTGCTCTCTCTCGCTCTCTCTCTCGCTCCTCTCTCTCTTTTCCCTCTCTTGATCTGTTCTTTCCCCTCTCTCTCTCCTCCTTCTCCTCTCTCCCTCGCTCCCTCTCCCTCTCGCCCTCTCTCTCTCTCCTCTCTCTCTCTCTCTCATCTCTCTCTTCTCTCCCTCTCTCTCTCTCTCTCTCTCCTCTCTCTCTCCTCTTTCTCACCTCTCAGATCTCTCCCAGGCGCACGTTGATCATAGCAGCACTTCCAAGCACGCGAAGCAGCCCCCGGACGCCCGCAGAGCCTTCATCTTCCTCCTCGCGCCGCCGGATGCCTCCCCTGCACCAGGAACACCCTCCCTCTTCCTCCACTCCGTACACACCACACACCATTTCCCCTCTCATCTCTCTTTCTTCTCTGTTCTCTCTCTCTCTCTCTCTCTCTGTTGTTCCCCATCTCTCTGTCTACTCTCCTCCCTCTCCCCATTTGGTTTCTTCAGCATTTGAGGGCATGATTCTGATTCTGGTGCTATTTTGAGATTTGGGTTGTTTTTGGGAAACTGCATTTTGATTTTAGGAAGCAATTTCGATTGGTCTAGAGAGATTTCACGGTTGGTTTGGACTCTGCCTGTTGATTCATTTGGAATTGGATGTAAGAAATTAGATTTGGGTTATCCAGGAAGTCACATTTTTTTTGTCTGCTCTATTGGTTTGATTTAAATTTTGGAATTGGGTGAATGGGTTAGTTGGCATTTTGGATTAGGATTTGATGTTGGTTTTGGCTGACTATTTTGAGCAATGGGTGCCGATTTAGTTGTTGAATTGTGTCTGGGGAATTGGACTACCGAAAGTTTCTTAAAATTTGGACCAAGGCTTAATGCATAAGTTCCTCTTCTTGGATGTTTAAATTGAGGAATTGAACTTAACAGAAAAGTTAATTCGAGGGTAAAATGTTTTGTTGATTTTCTTTCTGTATATTTAAAATTGGTGAACTCAAAATATCAGACCTCTATCTAGTAAATGTGTGGGGTAAAATAAAACAGGCTTTTGTGGCTTTTGAATTTTGGGCAGCAAAGTGAATCTTGCTATCACATATAGAGTGCCAATGAATATATCATAATGAGAACACCTGACAAGAAATTCTTTGAGTTAGTTACCATTGTAAAATCATGGTTCCCTCGTAGGACAGAACCTGAAAATGTCTCGAGGGACTATTGGATGCCCAATCATAGTTGTAGAGTATGTTACGAATGTGATTCCCAATTCAGAGTCTTCAACCGTAGACATCAGTGCCATCTCTGTGGGCGCATTTTCTAGTGGAAGATATCTGTTGATTTTGTTTTGTTTGATTTGATTTTTTTTCCTTATTTTGCAAATTTTATTTTTGATATACCGAATTAGGGTTCTCTTTTGAATCTCTTCTTCTTTCTTCTTTTCCATATCTCGAATGATTCGGTTTTTGTTTTGAATTCTGATTCTTATCTATCACATCTAGTGGGATTGGAGGGTATAGGGTTTCGTTGAAAGGTTTTCTAGACTAGGCTAGGGTTCTACCTCAAATTATTTTTTTTTCCTGTATGTCATCTATGTCATTTGCTGCTGCTGCTATTGCTTCTTCTTCGTATTTGTATTGCCTTTAATGCTTTTAAGGGGCTTATGGATTTCAATGCTCTTCCTCTAGTTGCTAACTGAGTTCTATGGTAGCTGTTTTGATATGAATGCGACATATCGCAATCCATATCAAATTAAATATTGATTCATCAATCGTAATCTGTTTTAGTGAGAATTGCTTGAGCAGAACTAATTAATTTGAACCCAGATCAAAGATGATGATTTTTTTTTCTGTCAATAATCTTGAAAGCCTAAATCAGTATTCCTAGGATTTTCTCTTTTTTTTTGTCTATGCTAATTTGTAAATTTATATAAACTACTGGAATAAAACATATCTATGCCTGCCCATCAATCAATGAGACCTTGACTGGAGCCTGGCTGAATCAATAGTTTTGGAATCGATTTTGTCAAAATACAACCAACAATGTTTTGCTAGTTGCAATCTAAATTTGTGGTGATGGGACCTGCCTTCCATCACTCTACCTCATCTAATTAGATACTATTGCCATGAACCAGTGACAGTGTAGACCAAGATATCATTAAGGTTGGTGTGATATTGTCTGTTGTATTGGGCTGCATGTAAAACGAGTTAGCCTTGACAATAAAAGAGGAACTCATTGCATGTTTTATACATGTTTCATCTAAAAGTGAATACTGCTTCAAACAGAGTGAAGTGACAACCTAACAATTCTATTGGGGGTAAATGTTGGATTTGCGACTCATGATTGTATTTGAAGCTTGAACAAATTTAAATAATTTTCTTACAGTATAAATCATTAAAAATAACATCAATAGAAAAGAATGTAGCATCCAAGAAAGTCCAACAAATTGCACCTGAAGTTATCAAAATTTCAAAGAGATTGGCCTAAGTTGGAAAAGTGAGGCTGAGTTCACCCTTGTGCTTGATCCCATAAATAGTTGCTTACACCATTTTAGTCTTCAATACTTATGTCTTTAATATTTATATATATCATAGTTACAAAAGATGCCAAACGGAGGAAAAAAATGGGTCAAACCAAGAGAGTTGTCCCGTCAACTGCAAACATCCAATTATTTATTAAAGAGAAAAAAGACAATTAAGCAGAATGCAAAAAAAACTTGCATCTCTAGGGCTCCAGCCAACCGCACGTACTATATTTGGTTCGGCTAAAGGGGCAAACAAGAAGGGAAAGAGGAATGCTAGTGGGGAATGATAAGGATGAGAACTACATTCCCCCCGAAGATGATGATGTAGATGACGAGACATCTTGGTCTCAATTGAAAACGGCCCCTGAAAAAATCAGAAACCGGCACAAGCACTTCGCTTGAGGGTAGAGTAACAAGTAGGAACTGACGGTTCGCAAATAGGACTCCTGGATAGAGAATTAGAAGCGAAAACATAGGATTTTCCAACACTTAGGCTCGAAAACGGCCCGACGGTGGTTCGGAACGGGGAATGACACCCGGAAAAATAAAAAACCGCCATGAACACTTCGCTCGAGGGTAGAGTAACTTGTAGGAACTGACGATTCTCAAATAGGACTCCCGATTAAAGAATTAGAAGCGAAAACATAGGATTTTCCAACACTTAGGCTCCAAAACGGCCCGCCGGGGTCCGGAATGGGAAAAGGCCCTTGGAAAAATTGAAAATCGGCACGAGCACTTTGCTCGAGGGTAGAGTGACTTGTAGGAACTGACGGTTCGAAAATAGGACTCCGGTGTCGCGACCCCGGACCGAGATCCAAGGATTAAGACCCAGGTCCGCAACGGTGATTGCTCATTGATAGATTGTTGTTTGTTTTCCCCACAGGTTCCAGCGGTGAGGATCCCAAGACACGGGGAATTAACTCACATATACAAATATGTAAAAGCATGTAGTAAGAACATATCCAATCATGACACAATATTTAAAACAAATCTCAAGAGAGAAATCATAGTGGAGACTGAATATCAGAAAGAGGAATCATAATATGGCATTCCCATTAAAGTTTAAGTTACAAAATAATAAGGTGAGTTAAGTTAATACATCCCAAAATAAGAGGCCAACAATGGCCAATACACATCTGAAAGTTCAATCTAAATTTCTCCAAATAAAATGTATGAATCTCATACGCCCAACCGACGTCTAATTGACATCGTCGGGTTGCCACTCGCGAGCTGGGGGTGGCTCAATAGCCTCCTCCGGGCACTCCTCCTCAAGGGCAAAACCTCCTGCACCTGGGCACCAAAATAACAAGCATCAAACACAAAGGTTTGGCAAGAAACAAATTTAGGATGAACAAGAAAAACAATGTTAAAACAGTTAAGATCAAGATAAACATTTCAAATTTAAGAGACTAGCATGAATACTTATAATATCATGAAAAGATAAATCCACAAAGAGCTCATCCTTTCTCTACCATAATAATGATAAGAGCAAGCACGCATGACAAGACACGCTAAGCATAACACGATCCCACGCTACACAAGGTGAACGGGGAGGCCAACTGCGGAACCGGGAACACGCACGATGTGTAATATAATACACGACTAGTCTGCAGACAATCCACAAGTTTAACGACTCCCGGACAGTGGATCAAACTGAAGGGGCCGTCCAAGCTTAGTGGGATTCACTTAGATCATGAATGCATAAAAAAAGAATGTCAATACATATTCAAAACATGTCAAAACAAAAGGGAAATCACTTATCGAACGAGTCATGACAAGGCTAGCAAAATAGCATAATATATAAACCCTAAACCCTCGGCTGACTGGCAGCCGATCCTCGGCTGACCGGCAGATCCCTGAACAAAAACTGATGCTCTCTGGAAAAGGGACCGACAGATTTGTCGGTTAACCGTGAGCTGACCAACGAATTTTTCTGATGAAATGTTGCTCTCTGGAATTGGAACCGACAGGTGTCTGTTGGCTGTCAGTCGACACTCGGTCAGCCGACAACTGATTGACAATACACAGACAGTGCATTTCGATTCAGATTTTTACATTTTTCTTCCCTCCTTCCTTCTCATTTCTAAATCACCTGCACTCCCCAAGCCACCATGCTTTCCAAGGGACAATTTTTACACAATTCTAGGATATTCCCTCCACAAATAAACCATTCATTCCATGGGAGAACATCAAGACATTTCTAGGTACAAAAATCACAAAACTTGCAAGATTAAAACATGATTCTAAGAATTTGGAAAAATCATCAACATCAATGGAAAAGAGAAAACTAAAGCTAATGATTTTAAAGAACATAAGTATAACATTCATTTTGAGATTAAGCATAGAAATCATGCTTTAATGAAGATAATGAAACCATAACACAACGAACATAGAAAACCTATAAAGATCACTTGCCTTTGTCCAAATGCTAAGCAACACTCCACAAAATCCAACCAAAAAGGAGGTCCACGAAATCTACACAAACTCCCAAAATAGAACATACAAAAAATCACATTTTGGCAATTACAAATCCCCATTTCGAAAATGGGTTTGAAAGTTAGAGAAAAGAGCTAGAGAAAAGAGCTCTTTGTGAGCTAAAAGAGCATCAATGAAAAGATGGGTTCAAGCTCTAACCTTTAGCTAGTCAAACAATAAGAAGAAAGCTCGAAGATGATGAAGAGTTGTAGGGTTTTGGCTCAAAATTGATCGAGCTGAAGCTTGAGATGAGGGAAGGAGAATGATGGTTTTTGTTTTGCAAATGGAGCCTTCTTTCAATCCCAAGGAAGAAGGTCAAGAAAAAGGCTATTTCTCTCTATTGCTCTAGGTTAGAAAAAAGGTTGCAGGAATTTGGTAAAGGTGAAAGTGAATAGTGGGAGAGAGAATAAGAGAGTACTTATAGCTTTTGAAAGTGAGTCCCTTGCAGCTGAAACTTGTAATGATTAAACCATGGTCTTGTGGACCCCGGATGAGATCGGCGAAGAAGGATAAAACGATCGTCGAAATATCTAGCTTTCAAAAAGTATAATTTTGACATGGTTTTGAAATTTCAAAAATTGTGCCCAGATTATGCATGAAAAGTCATATTTACTCTTTTCGGGCCAAAACTTGGGTTTCTGTGCCTCGAACACATACGGGCTAAAAATTAAAGTTGTCATAAATAATAAAATCATTCAAATGACATAAAAACCACGATCAAAATCACAAAACTAGAACGAACACCCATTTCGCACGTGCACTTTGGGCGTCCCTAAGCGTGACTGACTAATGTTAAACGATCTCAAAATTTCCAAAACTAAACTAAGACTAAATCTAATCATATTCTAACCCAATCAATACTAAAACACACTTAAGGCTAAACACTCACTTAATTAGTACTAATCGAGTTGGTCTGGGTCGGGATCTAACATCCTCCACCCCTTAGAATATTTGGTCCTCCAAATAAAAACAAGTTTACTTCCGGTAATAAGTGTGGATATTTTCTTTGAACTTCATCTCTCAATTCCCAAGTTGCTTCTTCTGGCTCGTGATTTTCCCAAAGTACCTTGACCCAATGGATAGTCCGATTTCTCAACTCATGCACTTTGGTGTCAATGATCCTGATTGGCTTCTCCACATACGACGCATCTCCTCGAATCTCTAAGGGCTCGTGTGGAATTATATAAGGACTATGAACATACTTCTTGAGCATGGAGACATGAAATACGCTATGTACCCCGGAGAGTTCCGGTGGTAACGCAAATCTATAGGCAACGTTTCCAATTTTGTTCAAAATCTCGTACGGACCAATAAATATGCTTGATAACTTGCCCTTTTTTCCAAACCTTAGAGTCTCTCTAACCAGTGACACTTTCAAAAACACTTTGTCACCCACATCAAACTGTAACTCTCTTCTGCGAGTGTCAGCATAACTCTTCTATCTGCTTCGAGCAATCTTCAATCTGTCCTGAATCAATTTGACCTCATCACTTGTTTCTCGAACTATTGTCGGTCCATGGAAGCTACGAACACCGACTTCTTCCCAACAAATTGGAGTTCTGCATCGTCTGCCATAGAGTGCCTCAAAAGGTGCCATTCCAATGCTAGAATGGTAGCTATTGTTATATGCGAACTCGCAAAGTGGTAGGTACTCATCCCATTGAACCTTGAAGTCTAATACACAGGCACGTAATATATCTTCAAGAGTCTGCACTGTCCGCTCTGATTGACCATCTGTCTGCAGATGATACGCTGTGCTGAACTGAAGTTTTATACCCATAGATTTAAAAAGAGCCTTCCAAAATCTCGAAACAAATCTGCTGTCTCTTTCTGAAGTGATGGAGAAGGGCTGACTATGTTTACTGACAATCTCTTCGATGAACAAACTTGCAAGTGGTGCCATATGCATCATATTCCCTGTCTTCATCGGAATGAAATGAGCAGACTTCGTACGACGGTCTACAATAACCCATATAGCATTGTTTCCTCTCTTGGTGTTAGGCAAACCGGAGACGAAATCCATAGTGATGTGCTCCCATTTCGACTCCGGAATCTCCAAAGGCTGGAGCAAACCTGGAGGCTTCTGATGTTCTGCTTTGATCATCTGGCAAGTCAAGCATCGTGACACAAAAGCTGCTATCTCTCGCTTCATATTATTCCACCAAAATTTGTTCTTTAAGTTGTGGTACATCTTCGTACTACCCGGATGCATAGAGTACTTTATGCTATGAGCTTCAGTCATTATTTCATTCTTCAATTCATCCACATTTGGTACACACAACTTATCACGAAAATATAATACTCCCCCTGAAATCTTGAAATCTAAAACGTTCTGCAATCTGTTCTACAATCTTGGCCAAGTCTAGGTCTTGCATCTGACTGTCTTTAATCTTTTGAATAAAAGTAGGCTCAGACACCGTCATATGTGCTAACATCACACCTTTCCTCAAAGGTTGCACTTCTACTCCAAGTTCTTCCAACTGCTGGTAAACGCTAACTCTTCTCAAACTAGCCATAACCGCTGATTTTCTACTCAATGCATCAGCTACCACATTAACCTTGCCTGGGTGATACTTGATCGGGAAGTCATAATCTTTTATATAATCCATCCACCATCTCTGCCTCATATTCAATTCTTTCTGTGAGAACAAGTATTGCAAACTTCGGTGGTCTGAATGGACTTCGGATTTCTCCCCGTAGAGATAGTGTCTCCACATCTTCAAAGCAAAAACCACCGCTGCCAATTCCAAGTCATGCGTTGCGCAGTTCTTCTCATGGTCCTTCAACTGTCTCGAGCCATACGCAATCACTTTGCTATCTTGCATCAATATATAGCCTAATCCCCCATTTGATGCATCCGTAAAAATAACAATTCCACCGCTGCCCGATGGTAATGTGAGGACCGGGGCTGTGGTCAATCTTCCTTTCAACTCTTGAAAACTACTTTCACACTTATCGGTCTAGACAAATAGTACGCCCTTCCGGGTTAACTTCGTCTATGGTGCTGCAATGGATGAAAAACCTTGGACAAATCTTCGGTAGTAGCCTGCTAACCCCAAGAAACTTCTGATTTTTGTTACACTGCTGGGTTTCTTCCACTTGACAACTACCTCAATCTTGGTTGGATCAACCGCTAACCCTTTTCTAGAAATGATGTGGCATAGAAATGCAACTTGTTCTAGTCAAAATTCGCACTTGTTCAACTTAGCATAGAGCTGGTTGTCTCTCAAAAGCTGTAATGACGTCCTCAAGTGCTCCTCATGCTCCTCCTTACTCTTGGAATACACGAGAACATCATTGATAAAAACTATCGTAGAGTGTGATCCAAGTACTATGTGAACACTTTATTCATGAGAGCCATGAAGACTGCGGGTGCGTTAGTCAAACCAAAGGGCATCACTAAGAACTCATAGTGCACATATCTTGTTCGAAACGCTGTTTTTGACACATCAGACTCTCTAACCCGCAACTGATGATATCTAGATCTCAAGTCTATCTTGGAAAAGTATGCTGCTCCTTGTAATTGGTCAAACAACTCGTCTATCCTTGGCAAAGGGTACTTATTTTTTAAGGTCACATGGTTCAATCTTCTGTAGTCTATGCACATTCTGAGGCCTCCATCCTTCTTTTTCACAAATAACACTGGCACTCCCCAAGGTGAAACACTTGGCATAATGAAGCCTTTGCTTAACAAATCTTGCAACTGAAGTTTCAATTCACCTAACTCTGCTGGAGCCATCCTGTAAGGTGCAATTGATATTGGTGCTGTCCCTGGAAGGAGTTCAATAGTGAACTCAACTTCTTTAATTGGTGGTAAACCCGGGATTTCATCAGGAAAAATATCCGGAAATCCACACACAACGGGGATATCCTCCACCCCTTGGGACTGTTTATCCTTCGTGATAAACGTTATAAAAGCTTTACAACCACTGTTTACTGATCTGCTAGCTTTTAGTGATGAAATACAACCGGTTTGTGTTCTCTTCTTGTCGCCCTGAAACATCAACTCTACCTGTGGCCCTTGCAATCTGAAGGTAATAGTCTCACCAAAACAATCCGTGGTAGCATGATAGGTCTCTAATCAATCCATGCCTAAGATGATATCAAAATCATGCATATCTAAAACATTAAGGTTGGCTAGTAGACTGACATCTCTTACCAAAACTGAACAACTAGGGTAATGGGTTCTACAGGCAACCTATTTACCTACTGGTGTAGTAACAGTCAAAACATAATCCAATTCTGTATGTGGTGCATCAATCATCTTTGTAAATAAAGGAGATAAAAAGGAGTGTGTGGATGCTGGATCAAATAAAATATGTGCTAAATATGTGGATGTTGATGATTGAGAGTAGAAAATATGCTCCCCACTATCCTAAGAAGTACAGTTTAGTAGTTTACAAAGGCTCACAGTCACAGGTACATTTAGTCTTTTGGCTTGGGACATTTGAGCTTCCAATGATAGGGAAATTTCTATTTTTCTTATTTCTTCTTATCTTTCTTCAGATAGATTTGTCCAGAACTCAGATAAATTTGACGAAAATTCAGATAAATTTGACGAAAACTCAGATAAATTTGTTAAAAATTAGATAAATTCCCCTCACAGTAAAGCCTGCAACTAAGCTCCATCACCGTCTCCATATCCTCCGTCACCTACTCTTCCTCCCTCGCCACCCCAGCCCTCCCTCCGTCACCTACTCCTCCTGACCTGGGAGACCTTGCAACTGTTGTTGGGCTTCAGAAGCGGACAGGCCGGACTTGACCCGAACTGAACCAACAACTCAGATAAATTTTTTTTTAAAAAACAGATAAATTTGTCAGAAACACAGAGAAATATGGTAGAAGACAAATAAATTTGACAACAACTCAGATAAATTTAACAAAACTCAGATAAATTTAACAAAAACTCAGATAATTTTATCTAGAACTCAGATAAATTTGACAAAAACTCATATAAATTTGACAAAACTCATACAAAGTCTATATAAACTCATATAGATTTGTTAAAAATGATATAATAGCCTTGCTGCCTTCCTTCTCTAGCGGTGCTGCTCGTTGACTACGTTTAGCAATGAGTGGCGACTACAACGAGACCGGCATGCCTTCTTCCTTCTCAATCGATCAAACCCCCATGGTCTTTCCATCCTTAGTCGCTGGAACTGGACACAGAGAAGATAATAGACGAAGTGCATGGAAGAAACTCGGTGGGGATTGTGTTGGGTGCTTTGATTTGATCAATGGAACTAAAAAAAAGAGGTGGGTTAGGGCTAGAGGGAACTAAAAAAAAAGAGGTGGGTTAGGATTTGTTGCAATCGACTAACCAAGGTGGGCTGCCACGTTCGACTGCTGCAGAAAAATGGGACTTTGGTTTGCTGCAATAAACCTCTTAGAATGAAGATCCTAATTTATTTGTTAGAAATTAGAACAGTTAAAAGTCAAAAAGGCCTATGTTGATCTGTCACTATCTGATCTCTTTCATCTCCATGGTAACCGACGTTACCATCATGCTCTCTCTCACATCGTCATTCTCTCTCACCTATTCCCATACACGTCATCATCTCCTTATCTCTTCCTCACTCCAAACAGATTATCTATTCCTCACTCCAAACAGAATCGAGTTCTGTAATGGAGTTCGACATCAACAAGAGACTGGGACCCCCTTGGGTCGTGGTCCCACTGATTACAATCCCAAGATCCGCCCATACCATCAAGGTCGCCCAACCATGTACGGCCCGATGTCCGGACCAGATCCACGATCCAATCATCCCATGGGTCCCACATCTGCATGTTGCCCAAACAAAAACTCCCAACCTGCAACTATGCCCCAGGTTCTTAGAACCAATAGATGGTGGCTCAGATGGTACCCATTCCTCCTCACGGGTCCACCACTTCTAAGGTCGCCAGTGGGTCCTCCTCTGGATCCACGGATCAGATCTACCATCGGGGCCCACTTGGGGTCCCATATGCGGTTGTCTCCTTCTTCCTCCCAACACCTGCAATTTTATGCCAAAACTGTTGAAAGGGCAATTTAGTCCATAAAAATGAGAACGTGTGCAATTGGGTACCTAAGGCTGGAAAAAGTCTAGCTGAGTGGACCATAGGCCTTAAAAAGTTTTTTCTTGGATTGGAGGCTGAATACATTCACTTATAGGGACCTTTCGCTAATTTTGCCAAGAAGATTTTGCATATGGTTTCCTTGAAATGGCGGACTATAATAGGGTGGCGAGGCTTTTAATTTCAGGCATCAAAGGAAAGTACATTCATTTTTTTTTACAGGAGATGCGATCCTAATCTGTTTATGTGGAGATCAGATTTTTTTTTCCTCGGGGCTTCTGCGCAGAGAGAGTAGATGGAGGGGGAAGGGTTTCTCTCCTACTTGGTTTGAGATGAAAAACGGAGGGGAGAGGCGATGTTGCTACAACGAAGATGGAGTTGCAGGTAGACTCATTGCCCTCTTATTCTTTATTCTGCTGCTCCTATATTTCTTCTTCTCCTCCTCTGCTATCATTCCCTCATTTTTTTTCTCCAATATCCTCTGTATTTGGAGCAGCAGTTTAGTTATGTAGTGGAAAACTATTTATTTTTTGGAGGAAGTTATTGGTCAGTTAGTTTAGAGAGAGGATAGTGGAGAGAGTGGAGACTGGAGAGAGAGAGAGAGAGAGAGAGAGAGAGAGAGAGAGGATATTCTGACACCTGTGCTATTTCATTTTAGAAAATGAGGGATTGATGTTTGGAGGCCTATAGTTAACGAAAGGGTTACCACATTCCCATAGAGATATAGATGGAACTATTATATTGAATTAACGACCTATCACCTGTTGGAAGATGAAAAAAAAATATATATACATCATCATCAATGCTTAGCATGATCTTGATCAAGTGGGACTAAATCAATTTAGCCACCGGACCCATCCCCAAGCGAATGATTGGCGACCACTGCATGGCATGGAGTTATACCCTGATGAATTTGGTGGGTCCCGTCAAGATCTCTTGGATTCACGAGGGAGATTAATATGATTAATATAGGTTCAAGCCAACCTGTATAACCATATCATCCCAGGTCCAATGAAGCCCGAGCCAAATTTTTGGGCCTAAACCACATGATCAATTTTGGTTAAGTCAGGCTCAAGTCAAGTTCTGAGCCAGGCCATGAGACCAACCTTTGTTGATGATGGCCTGAGCCATATGAACTAATGCCAATTTGTGGTCAATTTCTAGCCTGGGCCATATGAATTGGTCTATACGGCCAATTTTGATTGAGTAGAGGAGGGTCATTTCTGGCCTAAGTATGTGACCAATCTTGGTCTAAGCCCAAGCTAATTTCTGGCCTAGGCCTGGCCTAAACCACATGGTCAATTTTGGTTGAGTCAGGCTCATGTCAATTTCTGGCTTGAGACATACGAATTAATCCATGCCAATCTGTGGCCAATTTCTGTCTTGAGCCATCCATGCCAATCTCTAGCCAGTTTCTGGCCTGAGCCATATGAATTAATCCATGCCAATCTGTGACCAATTTCTGGCCTGAGCCATTATGAATTAATGCCAATATGTGGCAAATTTCTGGCCTGAGTCATATGAATTGGTCCATACGGCCAATTTTGATTGGGTAGAGCAGGGCCATTTTTGGCCTAACTATGTGACCAATCTTGGTCTAAGCCAAAGCTAATTTATGGCCCAGGCCTGACCCTGGCTAAAAATGACAATCTATGGGACATAAGACCCATTGTTGCGGGACCTGTTTAGATGGGCCTAAACCCAGCTATACAATGGGCTCACTTATGTGTTGACATGTTTAACTCCATTTAGCTATTGGGTTCACTCCCAAGTTAGTAATTGGCCACCTGTTATATCCAATGGCTAGTAATGGATCTCCATCCAATTAATTTCCCATGACCCATCAAACTCTCTTAAATTCATGTGGCAATAAGTTGGGACCAGTCCAAACCAATTTTTGTGACCATGTAATATTGGGTTCAGGTCCTTTGCCCTAAGATTATGGGTGGGCCATTACACATGGGCCAATATGAATATATGACCATCAATCATATGATGGCACAATCATCAATTAATTTACATGTCATCAATGATGTGAGGGAGGCCATCCCTTTTGCAAATACATAGTCAAAAGGACGTGAGTGGGGAAGTTTTTGCTCATTCAATGGCTATTCAACCACCCACATGACAGGTGGAGTCAAGAGGAGTACCCACTCCTTGCATGAAAATGCCACATAATGCAAAGAAATGAACCGTAGATGAAACAAACATCAACATGAAGGAGTATCCACTCCTTAGAAAAAGCAAATACCCATGGGAAATGGGTAGCCAACATGGCAACAAGGTAGTTAAGAAGAGGACAGATGGTGCCCATCCACTCCAAGCTATAGGAAATGGGTAGCAAAGTGGAGAACATGGGGGGGGGGGGGGGGGGGGGGGGGAACTGCCTTAGAGATGGCTCCAAGAAACCTATAAAGGCCACCACCTGGTACAAGAAATAAAGGAGGAAGAACAACAAAAACTCTACAGAATCTCATATAAAAAAAGAGAGAATCACGTTGCCATTTTCCGACGACGTGCTGCCGAAATTATCAAGAGAAGAGATTGTTCCTGGAGAGAAGATTTGAAGCAGGTTAAGGACTAGGATCATGCCTTCATCAAGTGATGGAGCATGATTTCCTAGTTTTGAGCCATGTCCCCATTTTTTTTATATGTATCTTTATTTCATGTAAAATGAGGGAATGAATGTTATATTTTGTAACTCCTTTTGTATGAATGAAACAAATGAGTTTATATATTCTTGCATACGCCATCCCCACATTTCTTAATTTCTGTGTGTACATCACCGACCCATTGTTTACAATTGACCCATTAAGAAACTACTCGTATCACATTCTTATTGGGAATGATCTCAAACAAGTCATGCACAGTTTGAAAGAGCCCACATTTCAAATGGCGCCCAATCATGGAATTCCACAGCACGGAGTCTCTATCAGGACTTTCATCAAACATCTTGAGAGCGACGTCGACATTGCTGAATTATGAATACATTTTGACCAAGCCACTTGGGATAAAGGGGTCGGAAGAGAAACCCATCTCGAGGATCTTCCCATGCAGAGCTGTGCCAAATTATGCGCTAACAGAACAGCGCAAGCATTGGCCCTTGAGAACTAAAGGGAAAGTGAATTTATCTGATATGGGAATTCATGTGGAGATGGAAGAGAAGTGCGCGTTTGGGATCCGAAGAGGCAGCGAATACTCTTATCATGGAGTTGTAGATGGAGGAGTTGGGTTTGTCAATGCATATGAGGAGCAAAGAGGCGAAATGCAGGTCGCCTTGAGACTGAAAGGATTGCAGAAAGAGATGAAGTGTAGTTGGAGATGACCATTTGGATGATTTCGATGAGGATTTCTTTGACATCGGCCGTGGTTTAGCATCCTCCGGAGAGTTGGTAGAGATTTCTCCTGACATCTTACATCGGATTTGTTTTTGAATTGTAGGTGTCTTTTTTAGTGGAAAAAACTGTTTGGTTTGAATGTAGTTCTGCAGTGAGTGTGGGGCTGTCAGAGGACGTGTCCATGGGCCGAGATAAGCTCTTTTCCCCACATATGCGTGCCGGCCTAGGTGTTCGTACATAGATTTTTTGACACTTTTACTCCCTCCCTATTTCGAACGACATCATCATCTACATCTCTTTATTCCACGTTCCCGCCAGAGCTTCTCCAGCCCTCTTGTTTATGGATGTTAGGGTAATGAACGACAAATAACCAGATTGACGTCAATGAATAACTGTAAACATCCCTCTCACTGCAAACATCCCTCTTGTTTTCTTTGGGAGATGTAGAAAGGAAGATGCTTGCAGAAAAAAAAAAGATTTTTGCCTTCTTCTTTTTTATATTCGGTTTCCATGGATGGGATGAGGTTAACCAGATTGACGTCAGTGAATCTAAGGGATTTGATTCCCTCATTCCCTCTTACTCGATCTCTATCTATGGCTGATTTACATTTCTTTATCTGTTTTTTTCTATATAAAAATACGATCTTTTCTTTCCTTCTTCTAGGTGCTTTTGTATGATTCATTTGATATTAACATGGTGAAATGGACCGAGTTCTTCTGGGTTGTTGGTAGATATGTACCTCATGTGTGTTTGTTGAAATAGAGATTCATTGCAATTTCTTATCATGACATATATATATATACATATGAAACATGTACATCGTGGATATTTGTAAGGGAACTGAGGGAAGGCTTTTATGTTTTTCATGCATGTTACATGTTTGATAAAATGCATATAAGAAGAGAGCATTATTGAGGGTTTAGTAGCACTGTCCAGGGGCTCGGCGCAAACTAAGAGAAAGTAATTCAACCCAAGTCAATCTTGTTAGTGAAAAAGTAGGCTTGTTTGTGCTGAATTTACTGGGCTCAACCAAGCAATGTAGTTAGTTAGTTACATAAACATTTCGATGTGCTTGAATCCATAAGCTGGTTGCTAACTGAGCTCAAATGTGGATTATGAATACTTTATGCGCATTAATACCAGTTGTTTTAGAAATGGGTAAGTCGCTTTAGAAATGTTATGTACAGGTACATGGTCATTGTGGAAGCTTTTGACAGGATATTATTCCATATATCATAGCAGTGCGAAGATTCTCTTCAAAACTTTCCACTGCTCTTGGTGGGTAGTTTTTCTTTATATGGATTTTTATTTTCTTGCTAAAAAAATGATGTTTGTATTATATACTCTGTGTTCATTTTAGTAGCAATGAACTTTATATTTAAGCCATGCACTTTATGATTTTATAATCATCATCGCCATTTTGGCCTTATCCTATTAGTTTATGGTCAGATAATGAGTACTACTATATAATTAGTGACGGCTGCATTACTCATAAAAGAATAATTGAAATGATGAATTCATTGTATCCAAATTTTCATGATATTCAGGTGCTTGAGATGTTTTACTTCTCTTTGAACCTTCAGGAACTTTATGTATGAAAGTAGTGCATTTCAATGAACAATACTCTAGTTTATTTTTGGTATAGTAAATTGTTTTATTATATGAAACCTCTTAGATGATGTTTGTGTCTTTAGATGATATAGGAGCATTCTATCTTGACATCATAATTAGAGCTTTATGCAACATTTAAACCATTATTGCCAATTTTGCAACATTTTAAAGTGTTATGTTTGGTGTTCTTGTCTTTCTTCCCCTTTTAAGTGCTATAAATATGTGGTTACCTTTATATCCAAGATTTGTGCAGGAGTCATGCTACCATGTGAATGTCATAATGAGAGCGGCAACAAATGTCCTTTGTCATGATATTGTGTTGACTGCCACAGTACCACTACATTTGCTTTCATAATGAACATAGCTACTTGTATAATTTTTGGCATTTGCCTTTTGTGGGCCCCTAAGCCTTCTTGGATGAGTCCTCATACAGTCATATTATCAATGCCGGATTTTCATTATTTTTGCATGGTTTGGAAGGATGCTCCTTTTCATTGCTTCCTAGATTAATCTTATTTCTCTTATTTCTTGTTTGTGTGGTGTTCACAGGTTTACTGTGACTGCAAGAAGGGGCTGGGGAAGTAGGGCCTAATTATAGTTTGATTTCTACCACTTGTCATTTTGACACTTCTATTCTTTGATTCATTATCTTTAGATTGGTTCTATTTTAATATGGAAATGCTCCTAGCTTAGCTAGGTTTGGCTTTAATGGACTTTCTGGACAAGTAAATTTTGATGGCCACTCCTTTTTAGGTGACTGATGGCTATGTTGTTGTGTCTCTGTTTTTGTGTTGTTCTCCTCTTTAATATAACTATCATTTAAAAAAAAACAAACAAACAAAAAAACTTCCTTTAGCTACATAATTTCCTATCGTTGCTTTGGTAACATTTGCATGGGGTCCAACCACATCAAGATTCTTATACTTGTTAGGGCTCAAAGGCAAGGTGTTGTCATTCTTGAGCAGAACAATTCCTTGTCGAGCCGCATCAGCAGTGAGCTCAATAGGATTGACTTCGATCAGTAGTTCTTTCTTTTGTTTTATGAAATCTAGATGGTTTATTTTATTCTAGTTTTGGGAATTTGTTAGTGTAGGTGCAGAAAATAATGACCCACAATAACTGGGGAGCCTTAGAGGACTTATCCAAGGTGGTGATGATTAGGTATCGTCCGAAAGCCTGAAAGAGAAGAGCAAACGGTCAGAGGACCCTGGCCTGGGCGGCGCAAGGCTCTCCGATGCTAAAGTCAGTGAATGAACTGGAACAATGGAAGGAGAGGAAGAAGAGAGGCAGAGTAACGGCTCTGTGGGTTGAATTGTGCGTACCTTGCTGGTGGTATGAGGCTCTATTTATAGAGGCTTGGGTCGTATCTTCGGATGATATCCTGGCGTGGGTCCCATGACTCGACTAGAAGTCATGATCAGCCCACAAAGTAATTAATGCGGTCCAATCCAGCCCACTCTGCATTTAATGCCAGTCGGATCAGCCCACATGCGCGTCTTGTTGGGCCAGATTGTGTTGGACGCCTTTGACGGTTGGGGTACCATCGGATCCGCCCTCGGGCCTTGCCCTGATGTGGCTTCAGCCGCTGGATGCCGCCCTGTCAGTGATCTAGCGAAGATTGTAGACGGCTGGATGTCGCATCTGTCTCACTAGCTCGCGCCCCTATTCCTCCACGTGCCTGATGACGTGGGGGATGAGGGGTGCGAGTGGAGGTTCCTTTCTGCTTCGGCTTTCGTCCCGGCTCCTTTGGCCGAGGTGGAGCTTTCTGCCGAGGTGGGCATATGGAGTAGCCGAGCTCGGCGCTAGCGGTCCGGACCTGCTTGACTTCGGCCGGACCCCCTGTCCTGGTAGCCGGGGTGAATCTGGTGCCACGTGGGCGGCACGCGGATGGCACGTGAGAATGCATAGTCTCATCTGATGGCTGTGATTAGCGTAATCCTGGAGTTCTGGAAATCTCCCCACACAATTGCCCCCTAGCTTTTGACCTCTTAAGCATCCTAGCCTTTAGTGGTCGAATGCTAGAAAATCCGTCTGGGGATGCGGCGATCATTGCCTGGTGTCGTTTCAACTTTTCTGAAGTAATAAATGCTCTGCCCTGTCTGTCCTGGGGAAGCGAGTCGACGGCTACACGCGTAGCCTCTTCACTGATTGCGTTGTCCCCATCGATGGGACGGGCACGGGCTGCGAAGTCCGTCCTTTCGAATTCGAAAGTGGTATTCAATCGAGGGTTCCCTTTCCATAAATAGGGTCGTCTTCTTCCTTCCTTGTTTCTGATTTCTTTTCGCCTTTGCCTTCACCTTTGATTTCTGCTCTGCTGCTCGAGATTTCTCTAGCGAGGACGACCGTAGGACGTGCCCGGATCTGTTCTTGAATCGCCCCTTCGTCTCTGTAAGTTGCTTCGTGCCTCTGTCTAGTTTTTCTTGGGGTTTCGCGACTTCTTGGGTTTAACTTCGCTGTCATCCTTCTTAGACATGGGCACCCCTAGGTTTGAGTTAGATACTGAAGAGGGCATAGCCAGATTTAGGGCCGCTTTCAATATTCCGGAGGGAGTCCTCCTCAAGCCGGCGGACTCCGTCGATTATGCCACGCTTCGCTGGTCCTACGGCTGGATGCCGTTCCCTCTGATCTCCGTGATCGAGGGCGGGGTCAGATTTCCTCTGCACCCCTTGCTTAGGGCCTGCCTTAGTGCCTGGTCTATTACCCCGTGCCAGCTGATGCCCAATGCTATAAGATCATCATGGGCACGGCGAAGCTGAATGAGATTTTGGGGACCGACCTGGGTGTCCACGATATCGAGGATACCTATGATATCTGCAAGGCTGGGGAAGGGAAATACTATCTCCGGGTGAAGCCGCAGCGAAGAGGCTTCGTCCTGGCCTTGGAGGATTCGAGTAAGAATGCCGAGGAAACTTTCTTCTGTGTGTCGGGGGACTGGGAGTTCGGCGCTGGCGAGAGTAGGAGGCTGATGGTCCCACGTCGCCCCGGGACTGTCCCAAGTAAACACCGCTTCTTTTCTCTTACTCGCTTTGCTTGATTTCGATGATGCCGAGCTGAAACTCTTATTGTCTGTTATACAGAGGCGGGCGCGAGGCGACGCCGAGCTGCGAGTGAAGGCTGGAGGAGGTACGTCGACGACATCAATAAGGTAGAAAGATACAAGGGGCACGAGACCAGGTCGGCTTGGAAGCTGCTCGGGTATACGCCGAGGTACCGTGGCCACTATAGGAGAACCGGAGTAGCCGAGGAGGACGAGGCGCACCCTGATCGTCCTACCGTCTCCGTTGCCGTGCCTGCCGGGATCCCCTTGACCGATCCTGCTTCGAGCCGAGCTGTGTCTGGCGCCGAGGCGTCCACCTCTAGTTCGGAGTTACCGAACCTGACGCAGATAGTGGATGCTTATTCGTCCGAGCGGGAAGAAGGTATGGAGGGAAGTTCAAGGGCGCCAGCTGTTAAGGATCTGGCGGCCAAGTTCAGGCGGGGGTCTTCCTCCTCTGCGACGCCATCATCTGCCAGTACCCGCGCAGCTTCAGGCTCGGGGGGTGCTGGCGACACTTCTGCTCTTGCCCCCGCTCCGAGCGAGGGAGTTTGGCGACGCTCGCCGGATCGCCCGAGGGAGGGGTCCCCGCCCAGGAAGAAGTCCAAGGCGGGGGAGAAGGACTCGGGGGCTGAACAACCTCCGAAAGGTAAAACTCCTGCGTGGGCCCCCGGAGTCAAGGCTCCAGCTGAGAAGAATGCGCCGGCCAGCAAGTCGACTGGCGGGGCGGCCCGCGAGCTCACCATCTCGGTAGGGCAAGGGTCCGGATCGGCTTTCGGACCTCGAACTGCCCCAGCGCCATGGAGACCGAGGATGGAGACGCAACCCGGTAAGCCTCTGAACGTCGAGGACCGGTTGATGGGGAACGCCGACGTCATCGGAGCTCTCGCCAAAGTCTGCGCTCTGCCGCGAGACATGGAGACGCACGAGAGGTTCAACAACGAAAGCCTGATGGTCTCGGCGATCCAGGCTAACCTTCTGGTAAGTGTTTTCAGCGCTCTTCTTCAAGTGGTTTAGCTCGACTGCTCCTGTTTGATTCACTTTTTTCTTTTACAGAACGTGCAAAGGCTCCTGACCGTGGTGGGGAGGAGTGACAGGAACGCCACGAGGGTCACTCAGCTGGAATCTGAAAGGGAAAGGCTGAAGAAGGCTAGCGCTGAAGAGACTGCCCGGCTGACGTCGACTCTGGCTGATGTTGCCGAACTCACGTCGAAAGCTAATCAGCTGAAAGGCGAGGTCTGGGCGAAGAACAAGAGGACCGCCGAGCTGGAGTCGGAGCTGGCCAGATCAAAGTCTAAATCGGCGGCCGAGGGGACGAGGTTGCGCGGGGAGGTGCTGGCCGGGCGCACTGAAAGAGAGAAGTTGAAGACGGCAATTGCCGAGCTGGAAAAGGAAAAGGCTTCTCTACTGTCCGAGGCCCAATCCGCTTTCCAGAATGGGGTGGACCATTCCACGGAGCTGTATGAGAAGCAGGTGGAGGAGATCACCTCCATTCTGTTCGAGGAAGAATGCTTGGCCGCACTGAGGCGTGCGGGGGTTCCTGAAGACCACCCTGTCTATCGGGACTTGCCGAAGTATTCGGACCCGGCTCCTGAGCCGAGCCCCACTCCTTTGGCCGAAAGCGCCCCAGTCGAGGCTCCTGCAGTTGTTCCCGCTCCAGATGCTGCCCCAACTGCCCCGGCCCCGAGCGACGCCCCGGTCGCCAGCGATGCTTCGGCCGCGCCTCAAGGCGAGGCATCTTCTACCCCCGCTTCGGGTGAGGTACCGGTCAAAGCCTCTTCTGCCGGCGACACTCCAAGCAAGGTTACGGTCGCGGCCGACGCTGCTGGTCCATCAGACACGGTGATCGACCTGGTGGAGTTGCCGAAGCCACAGTAGCCTTGCTTCTTTTTACTTCTTTTGTAAATAGCTCCCGGGCTTGTAGTACTCTTTGCTTTTAATGAAAAATGGGCTTCTTTACTTGTGCATTTTTCTCTGCATTTTTCTCTCTTTCGTTTCTGGGTGTGATATTGATGGATGTGACATTGAATGCCTTCAATGTGACGTGCGCCCCTAGAGAGAGTCGAACGGTCTTCATAGCTGTCTGTGCCGGTTCTCCGTATTCCGGGAACCATAAATAGCAGTAAGCATGGTGATAGGGCCGATGAGGGAAACGGGCGAATGTCTCCACGTGGCGCCATAGGGATCGCTGGTCAACAGACAGGAAGATGTGCGTCCCATGTAACGCGTGGGAGACTTCGCCCCATAACTTCCTTCGGAGACTGAGCCCTTCTTCTTCCTATAAGTAGAGGTGATAGGCTCGCCATGGGAGAGGAAAAGAAAAGAACTTATGATAGCTTAACTCACATAGACGTAGGAGCCATGTCCAGTGGACCTTTAGAAACATTTGATCCGGGGGGAACCCCTGCGCCTGAGGACGGCTTTCTCCAAGGGGGGAGGCCCGTCGTGGTCTGCGCGCTCTCTGAAGGAATTCCCCGTGGACCACGCGCTCTCTGAACGCGGGTCCATGGCCAATCGTCCTTGATCCGGTTGCAGGGGAGTCTTCTGCAACTGTGGGATGGTGGCGCCCTCTGTGTCTGGCGGTCCTGCAGGGTCTTGCATCGCATCGAGCTCCCTGCGAGCCCCCTGCACTATATCAGGACCGCAGAGCTGGGGGTGGGATTGAGGCCCGCTGGACCTAGGGGCTCTTCAAATTTTGGTCTCACTGACCGGAGGGTGTTGAAGAGCTCAGCGAGGTCCAGGGCCTCCGAACTGGAGGGGTTCCTGAATGCTTTGGTCTGACCAACCAAAGCGTATTATAAAGCTCTGTGAAATTCAGGATCCCGCAGAACCTCCAGGCAACGAACCAGCGTCTTCGAGCCTGCAGCCTGAAGAGTCGGTGAAGATCAGAGTCTCCCAGCTTTTACTTCATTTTCTATTTTTAGAGGACTGCGAGCCTCCTTTCTGTACTTTGTTTTCTTTTCTGTAACCTTTGTACTGGAGTAATTACAATGAATAAAAAGGAAGAGTTCTGTGATCATTCAACCTGCGTACTGTGTCTTTGTATTCTTTTTTACTTCTTTCGCACTGTCTTGTAACACTTGTACTTCTGTGCTGCTCTTTTGCACTTCAGTGCTTGCATTGCTCTTTCTTTCTTAAAAACTGACCTTGGCCGAAATGGTTAGCTTTGGCCGAGACGAACTGCCTTGCGCCGAAGTGGATCCAAAATCCCACTGGTCTCGGCTATGTGAGCATGAGTTCGGCAACGGTCTTTGAGGGGTGTATAAACCCGGAGCTTGAGCCGAAGTGGATCCAGAATCCCGCTTGTCTCGGCTGTGTGAGCATGAGTTCGGCAATGGTCTTTGAGGGGTGTATAAACCCGGACTTTAGGAAACGACCGAGTGTTCGAACTCAAGGCCTTTTCCAGGGCGGTGGACCCTTGAGGGGGGTATAAACCCGGACTTTAGGAAACGACCGAGTGTTCGAACTCGAGGCCTTTTCCAGGGCGGTGGACCCTTAAGGGGGGTATAAACCCGGACTTTAGGAAACGACCGAGTGTTCGAACTCGAGGCCTTTTCCAGGGCGGTGGACCCTTGAGGGGGGTATAAACCCAGACTTTAGAAAACGACCGAGTATTCGAACTCGAGGCCTTTTCCAGGGCGGTGGACCCTTGAGGGGGGTATAAACCCGGACTTTAGGAAACGACCGAGTGTTCGAACTCGAGGCCTTTTCCAGGGCGGTCGACCCTTGAGGGGGGTATAAACCCGGACTTTAGGAAACGACCGAGTGTTCGAACTCGAGGCCTTTTCCAGGGCGGTGGACCCTTGAGGGGGGTATAAACCCGGACTTTAGGAAACGACCGAGTGTTCGAACTCGAGGCCTTTTCCAGGGCGGTGGACCCTTGAGGGGGGTATAAACCCGGACTTTAGGAAACGACCGAGTGTTCGTACTCGAGGCCTTTTCCAGGGCGGTAGATCTTTGAGGGGGGTATAAACCCGGACTTTAGGAAACGACCGAGTGTTCGAACTCGAGGCCTTTTCCAGGGCGGTAGACCCTTGAGGAGGGTATAAACCCGGACTTTAGGAAACGACCGAGTGTTCGAACTCGAGGCCTTTTCCAGGGCGGTAGACCCAGAGCTGCCGGAGTCAGTCAAAGAGAGATGACAGATTGATGACAGGGCGAAAGCTGCTTTCATTGATTCTGAGATTCATTACATCTTTTAAAAATAGAACTTCTTTAAGTGGGATGCATTCCACGGCCTTGGCAGTGGCTTGCCCTCTAAGTCTTCGAGCTTGTAGGCTGATTTTCCCGCCAGTGAGACTACCCTGAACGGACCATGCCAGTTCGGGGCCAGCTTCCCTTCGTTTGGTTCTTTGTCAGCGGGCAGGGTCTTCTTTATAACCAGCTCTCCCACGGAGAATCTTCTTTCTCTGACATTTTGATTGTATGCCCTGGCCAACCGCTGCTGATAGTCGGTCAGTCGCAGGGCTGCTGCTTCTCGGCGCTCGTCTGCCAGCTCCAGCTCCATTGCCAGGTTCGTCTCATTTCGGCCTTGGTCGACCAGCTCCGTCCTCAGGGTGGGAAGGCCGATTTCTAAAGGAATGACCGCCTCCATCCCGTAGGCCAGAGAGAAAGGTGTCGCCGAGGTGGACCTCCTTGGAGTTGTTCTTTATGCCCATAGCACGCTCGGAAGCTCTTCTATCCATCTTCCCTTTGCCTTGTCCAGCCGCTTCTTCAGGCCGTCCAGGATCACTTTGTTAGAGATTTCGGCCTGGCCATTACTCTGCGGATATGCCGGAGTGGAGTAATGGTTTCTGATACCGTGTTCTTGGCAGAAGTCTTTGAAGGACTTGGAGTCGAACTGGGTCCCGTTGTCCGAAATTAGGGTCCTGGGGATGCCGAACCTCGTTAGGATGTTTTTCCAAACGAAGTTCCTGGAGTCCCTGTCCATGATGGAGGACAACGGTTCAGCTTCTATCCATTTTGTGAAGTAGTCTGTAGCGACTATCAGCCATCTCTTGTTCCCTGGAGCTCGGTGAAGAGGCCCCACAATGTCCAGGCCCCATTGAGCGAAGGGCCATGGACTAGAGAGGGGACTCAGATCTTGCGCTGGCAGATGGAGAGAGTGGGAGAACTTCTGGCACTTCTCGCATTTCCTGGCGTAAACCTGCGCGTCCTTCTGCATGTAGGGCCACCAGTAACCCTGGCTTATTGCTCTGTAGGCCAGTGATCGACCTCCTATGTGACTGCCGCAGATTCCTTCGTGGATCTCATACAGGAAGTCGTCCACCTTGCTTGGGTGGACGCATTGGAGGTACGGGCCTGTGAAGGATTTCCTATAGAGTTTGCCTTCGGGAGAGAGCCAGAATCGAGCTGCCTTGAGTCTGATTCGGTGGGCTTCAGTCTTGTCCTCGGGGAGCTGATCGTCCTTCAAGTAGGCGACGATTGGATCCATCCAGCTCGGGCCGAGATCAACACAGAGAACTAGCCGAGGTGAGTGGAGCTCTAGGCTTGATCTTGATATCGACCCGACCTCGACAGTTCTTTTCTTCCCTGCTTCGACGGCGGAGGCCAGGTTTGCAAGCGCATCTGCGTGCGTGTTGGTATCTCGGGATATTTGCCTGACCTCGGCTTTCTGGAAATGAGACAGCAGTTTTTTCGCAAGGGCTAAGTAGGCCGCCATCCTGTCGTCCCTGGCCTAGTAGTCTCCAGCGAGCTGGCTAGTTACCAATTGAGAATCGCTGAAGATCACCAGGTGCTGGGCTCCGAGGATTTGGGCGCTGTTCAACCCTGCTATTAGTGCTTCATACTCTGCCTCATTATTTGTTGCTTTGAAGTCCAGGGTGAAAGCCTGCTCTATGACCAGACCCTCTGGCGATTGGAGGACTATGCCGGCGCCAGCTCTCTTGGAGGTGGACGATCCGTCGACAAAGATCTTCCATGCCGAGGCGGGAGACTGTTCGACCTCGGTCACTTCTGGCTCGTGCCCTATGCCCCCCAGTGCCGTGCCGAGCTGGGTCGGAGCCGGGTTGGGCGAGACGAACTCAACGATGAAGTCTGCCAGGATATGGGCTTTGATCGCAGTTCAGGGACGGTACTTATATCATACTGCCCCAGCTCAACTGCCCACTTTGATATTCGCCCTGAAAAGTCAGCCTTCTTGAATATTGAACGGAGTGGATGCTCCGTGATCACCACAATGGTGTGGGATTGGAAATAATGGGAGAGCTTGCGGGAGGCACTGACGAGAACCAACGCAAACTTCTCCAATAGAAGGTACCTGGTATCGGCTTCGAGCAGGGTATTACTCGTATAATAAATTGGTTTTTGAACTCCCTCGTCCTCCCTGATGAGGACGGAGCTCACTGCGTGATCCGAGACCGCGAGATACAAATACAAAATCTCCCCCCGAGTTGGGGTGGAGAGTAAGGGTGGTGACATCAAATAAGTTTTGAGCGCGGCCAACGCCTGGTCGCACTCAGGAGTCCACTGGAATTTTAAATTTTTCTTTAGAAGCTGAAAGAAAGGCCTGCACTTATCCGATGACCGGCTGATGAAGCGATTGAGTGCTGCAGCCATTCCAGTGAGCTTCTGGACTTCTTTCGTGGTAGAGGGGCTCAGAATGCCCTGGATCGCGGTGATCTGGTCTGGGTTAGCCTCTATCCCCCTCCGCGTTACCAAGCTGCCGAGGAACTTTCCAGAGGCTACGCCGAAGGCGCACTTGGAAGCATTTAGCTTGAGCTTGTACGCGCGAAGGATGTCGAAGACTTGGCCAAGATCCGCCAGGTGGTCGCTGGAGTGCACTGATTTGACGACTATGTCGTCGATGTACACCTCTACTGTTCGGCCGAGCTGAGCCTGGAACATCTTTGTCACGAGGCGCTGATAGGTCGCCCCCGCGTTCTTTAGCCTGAAGGGCATCACCTTGTAGCAGTAAGTGCCGCGGGGGGTTATGAATGACGTTTTCTCCTCGTCAGGCTCATGTAGTGGAATCTGGTGGTAGCCTCTGTAGGCGTCGAGGAAGCTCATTCGGTCGTGGCCAGTGGTGGCGTCGATCAGTTGGTCAATCTTCGGAAGGGGGAAACTATCTTTAGGGCAGGCCCTGTTCAAGTCTGTGAAGTCCACGCACACCCTCCATTTACCAGTTTTCTTTTTGACCACCACCGTATTAGCAAGCCAGACCGGGTACTGGACTTCCCGGATGGCCCCTGCCTTCAGCAGTTTGTCGACTTCTTCGACGACCGCGTCTGTCTGCTGCAGCCCTGTCCTTCGGGCCCTCTGCACTACTGGTTTGTGGCTGGGGTCCACATTTAACTTGTGGCACACGACCTCGGGGTCGACCCCAGGCATTTCACTTGGGCTCCAAGCAAAGACATCGACGTTCTGCATTAGGAACCTTGAGAGCTCGGCTCTCTCTTCGTCTGGCAGCTGGGTGCCGATCAGGAAGAACCTATCTGGGTCTGCCGAGTTCAGCCTGACCTCGGCCAGGTCCTCAATGCTTTTCTTCTCGGGGTCTCGGCCGATTTCATCTAGGCCTTTCTCGAATTCGGCGAGGTTGACGCGTTCCGGCTCTTTCACTGTTGGGACCGCGGCTAGCATACACTGCCTAGCCTGCTGCTGATCTCCCTTTACCGTGACCACTTCCATTTTGCCCTCCTTGTTCTCGAGGACGAACTTCAGCTTCTTGTGGAGGGAAGAAGGAACTGCTTTCAATTTGTGGAGCCACGTTCTGCCCAAAATGACGTTGTAGGGAGAAGGGGCGTCCACGACCAGGAAGTCGGCCAACACGGAAGCTTCGCCAACTCGGGTTTCCAAGGTGATCCTATCCTTGGGATAGACTGGCGTGGCGGACAACCCTAGCAAGGGTGCACGGACCTCCGTGAGCTCTGCTTTCGATAGGTTCATTTTCTTGAAGCACTCGTAGTAGAGGACCTCGGAAGAGCTGCCGGAGTCGACGAGAATCCTCTTCACGGTGAAGTCTCTTAGCTTCATTGTGAGGAGGAGGGGGTCGTTGTGAGGAAGCTGGATTCCCTCTAGATCTTTATCTGAGAACGAGATAGCGGGTCGGTCGCGGCGAGCTCTTTTGGATGCCGGTGCGAGCTCGGTTTTCATTACCTCCTTCCCGTGCGATGCCCGCCTGGCCTCGGCGCGGGCCTGCGAGCCTCCACGAGACGACGGAGAGGGAACCGAGGACGCCAGGTGGATCACGTTAATGATCTTTTCGGAATCCTCACTGTCTGGATCCCGAGCCGCGCTCTGGTGAACTCGGCCCTCGCTGCCGCCGGCATCTTCTGCCTTGATGAACTCTGGAATGTGGCCTTCGCTGGCTAGCTTCTTTAGGTACCACCTCAGAGACTTGCAGTCCTCGGTCTTGTGCCCGTTACCTTTGTGGTAGGAGCAGTAGAGCTTGCTTCGGCTGCCGGAGGTGGGCTCATTCCTCAAGGGCGGAGGCCACTTGAAGAACGGCTTGGTCTTTATCTTGTTCTGGATATGGTATATCGGCTCCTTGAAGACGACGTTGACGCTTTGACCGGCGTTGGTGGGAGGTCTGGGCCTCCAGGTGCCCCCAGATCGGGACGACGTAGGCTTCGCCGAACTAGCGGCCCAGGCCTGCTTGGGCTCATACTTCTGAAAGGGCATCCCGCCTCTCTGCCGAGGCTGGCTGCTCTTCAGCTCTGGCTCCGGTCTTTTGTCCTCTTCCCGGGCCTGGATTTCATCTTCCTCCCGGGCGACAAAGCGCTTTATCCGGGACATTAGCGTTGGCATGGATTCTGGGGGGTCTCCGACCAAGTCCTTCCGGAGGTCGTGGCCGAGGATCAGGGCACGTTGGAAGTTGAAGATTGCTATCTCTTCCTAATGCCCTCGATCTGGCTGTAAACCGCCCAGAATCGTCGGGCGAACTTGGCGAGGTTCTCACCCTGCTTCATCCTCAGGGGGAGAAGGTCCCCCTCTGTCTTGGGGACGGCGCTGTAAGCTTGGAACTTCTTTAGAAAGGAGAGCTGGAGCTCCTTCCAACTCGAAACTGACTTCTCTGGGAGGGCGCAGAACCACTTCAGAGGGAGGTCACCCAAACTGGAGGAGAAGATCTTGCAGTTGAGGTGGCCCTCGTTTCCCCAGATGAACATCTTCTGGGAGAAGTGACGGAGGTGAGCGGATGGATCGGACAGTCCGTCGTAGGGGACGAACCGCGGGACAGAGAACCTTTTGGGCAAGGGGGTGCGCTCAATATCCCTCGTGAAGGGCGAGGCCCCTAGATCGGTGTGGCCACAGATCTGCTTCTGGTCTCGCACGTCCAGGTTGCGCTGAAGAGCCAACCTGACGCGTTTGTCAAATCGCTCCTGCTCATTGTCCTTCTCCGGAGTTTGCGCTCTTGGCTTTCGCTTGGAGTGGTTCGGGCTGTGATGGCTATGGGTTCGGCCATCGCGGCTACGATGACTTCGGCTGTTGCTCGAGCCTTCGTCATGGATCTGGCTTCGCTTGTGGTCCAGATGGCCTCTCAGATCCTCACGAGGAGGCTGGGCTGCCCTGCTCGGGGCGTCCCACTTCTTTCCCTGAGGATCAGAGACCTGCCTCAACGAGGCAGTTTGCGCTGCTCTCAGTTGCTGCTGGAGCTCGCGGATTAACCGCTCCTGCTTCTGGAGGAGAGCATTTTGAGCTGCGACACCTCCTCCAGCGGCAGGAGGTTGAACGCGATGCGTCTCTTCTACGGCAACGACTTTATCTTTGCGAGGGCGCTCATGCCGACGCTCGTCGCGTCGGGGTGGCGTGACTTCGTCAGCTGAGAACGAGGCCTCGAGTCCTTCTTGGAGGGGGACCTCGACGTAGAGCTGCGAGCCTAAGCGGCCCTCGCCTGCAGATGTGCCATGCACCGTTCGGGATCGCCCCTGAGGAGGGACGTCCGTCGACGGTGCTGGCTGCTCGAGCGCTGCCCTCGAGGATTCTCCGCCCTTCCTAGCTTTCGAAGGCATGATTTCTGGGAGATTGAGGTTGAGAAGGTTGGGAAGGTTGGGCTATTACTTTCCCACAGACGGCGCCAATTGTAGGTGCAGAAAATAATGACCCACAATAACTGGGGAGCCTTAGAGGACTTATCCAAGGTGGTGATGATTAGGTACCGTCCGAAAGCCTGAAAGAGAAGAGCAAACGGTCAGAGGACCCTGGCCTGGGCGGCGCAAGGCTCTCCGATGCCAAAGTCAGTAAATGAACTGGAACAATGGAAGGAGAGGAAGAAGAGAGGCAGAGTAACGGCTCTGTGGGTTGAATTGTGCGTACCTTGCTGGTGGTATGAGGCTCTATTTATAGAGGCTTGGGTCGTATCTTCGGATGATATCCTTGCGTGGGTCTCATGACTCGACTGGAAGTCATGATCAGCCCACAAAGTAATTAATGCGGTCCAATCCAGCCCACTCTGCATTTAATGCCAGTCGGATCAGCCCACATCGCATTAAATGCACGTCTTATTGGGCCAGATTGTGTTGGACGCCTTTGACGGTTGGGGTACCATCGGATCCGCCCTCGGGCCTTGCCCTGATGTGGCTTCAGCCGCTGGATGCCGCCCTGTCAGTGATCTGGCGAAGATTGTTGACGGCTGGATGTCGCATCTGTCTCACTAGCTCGCGCCCGTATTCCTCCACGTACCTGATGACGTGGGGGATGAGGGGTGCGAGTGGAGGTTCCTTTCTGCTTCGGCTTTTGTCCCGGCTCCTTTGGCCGAGGTGGAGCTTTCTGCCGAGGTGGGCATATGGAGTAGCCGAGCTCGGCGCTAGCGGTCCGGACCTGCTTGACTTCGGCCGGACCCCCTGTCCTGGTAGCCGGGGTGAATCTGGTGCCACGTGGGCGGCACGCGGATGGCACGTGAGAATGCTTAGTCTCATCTGATGGTTGTGATTAGCGTAATCCTGGAGTTCTGAAAATCTCCCCACACAGTTAGTATTGCTATTTGACTGTTGGAATGATGCTTATACATCTACAATGTTCTTGAACTAACTGTTGGTTAATTTGATAATTGCCTTGTGGGGTGTTTGCATGTTCTCTTCTTTCCTCCTTTCCTCACTAAAATATTATAGATTTTGTTAGGATTTTGAGTGTTGGCTAAATTCATGGGTTGGATAAAACTCTGGGTCTTTGAGTTGTATTTTTTAATTTAGAAAAGGACTCTGAAGATAGAAGATTAGAAGGACTCTAAGAAGATAGGCTGGAAGAAGACTCTGCTGAAAGGTTTCTTTTTACCAACACATGAGGAATATCAAAGGGGGATGACATCACATGACATCTCATGTATTTATTGATAGAGCAAGACACGTTGTGGGCTCTTGCAATTCCATCTTTCATTGTGCTTCATGGTGACATCACTAAGTCAACAAAATAGTAAACTAAAGGAGGAATCTTTACTTGAGTCTTCTCATAAGGACTTTTGTGCCTTGATGATGTCATATGGTAAAGAGAGCCTTTGAGGACACATACCAAGCTACAACTCAGAAGTTATTTCATGCAAAGACAGAGCCATGTCGCCTGACAAATTTAATGCACTGACAGAAAATCACTAGCTTGACCCATGGATTGGTCGCTCGAGTGGATGAAGACAGTAAGTCATTCGCTCGAGCGCACATTTAATTCGCTCGAGCGATCAAGGCGCGGAGAGTCTGGGAAAAGTGGAAATTACTTTTCTATTTGTGCTCAAACTAATTGTTTTAATCCTAATCAAGTTAGGTGACCTTAAGCACATCCCAAGGGTTATACAAAGGACTCAAGGGCTATTCCAAAGAGACACTTCACCTCTCAAAGTGCTGAGTTAGAGATTTGATTGAGAGAATTCTTTTCTAGAGATTTTTTTAAGAAGTTGTGCTGCCAAGTTCTCTAGAGCCTGTTCTTTTGCATCCTTTGTAGAAGATTGTCTTCTTGCGTAGAAGATTTGAGGAGTCGAGTGCTAGATTGAGTCTGTTGCAATCAGCGGTGTGAAGTCGTTCAAGCGTGGAGTGACACAATGTAACTTCAGTCCTTAGGTAGGGGATATCTGGGGAGAAAATCTGAGTTTCTTGTAATTGCAAGATTCATAGTGCTAGATTATATATCCAGGTTGGATCGGTGGTTTTTTACTCGGTTAGGGTTTTCCACCTAAAATTTGGTGTCCTTGTGATGTGTGCTTGAGTTTTATTTCCGCTGCATAGTTTTTATTTTTTGCACACTTTTTGTCTGATTATTTGAGTAGACCAATCTAAAGATCGCGGTATCCTAAAAACTTCCAATTGGTATCAGAGCGAGTTACACTAATTTGCTGTGTTTGATTACAAAAGATTTCTAGAATGGTGCTCAATAAAGAAGGGACATCAACTTCTAAGCCTCCTTTGTTCGATGGTTCTAATTATGCTTATTGGAAGCAAAGGATGATTGGATTCCGTAAGTCTATTGATGATGATGTGTGTGATATTGTTGAGGAGGGCTACTCCATACCAACGATAGTGGTTAGTAGATAAATTGTTCCTAAACCTAAAACTGAATGGACTAAGGATGAGAAGCATGCCTCCAATTTTAATAACAAGGCAGTGAATAGTATATACAATGGAGTGTCTGCTGAAGAGTTCCGTAGGATTTCCACTTGCAAAACTGTAAAAGAAGCATGAGAAGTCTTACAGACAGTTTATGAGGGTACAGACACGGTGAAGCAAGCAAAATTACAAAGGCTAACTAAAGAATTTAAAACTATCGTGATGGAAGAGGAGACCTTTGATCAATTTTATGCAAAACTGAATGATATTGTCAATTCTGTTTTCAATCTGGGTGAGGAAATTCAAGAAAATAAGATTGTCAAGAAAATTTTGAGGTCTCTACCTTCGAGGTTCGATTCTAAAGTTGATGCTATTGAAGAAAATAAGAATCTTGATACCCTCAAGATCAACTAGCCGGTTGGAAATCTTCAAACCTTTTAAGCAAACCGGTTGAATAAAGGAAAATCAAAAGAGAAGGGTATTGCTTTGAAAGCCATCTCAGAATCAAGAAAGAAACCTGAAAAGAAAACCGAGTCTATGTCTGAGTCTGAATCTGAAGCTGAAGTAAATATGGTTGATTTTATGAAGTGCTTCCACAAATACATGAAGTTAAAAAAGGCGAATTGGAAGCATTCTAAATCTGGGAAGAAAGATACTGCCAAAGGAACAAAGTGTTTCGAGTGCCAAGGCTATGGTCATTATGCTAATGAATGTGCTAATAAGTAAAAGGGTACAAAGCAAAAGGTTCTCAACACAACTTGGGATGAAGAATCTTCTGAAGAAGAAAAGGAAGAAGAAAGAGATTCTGAAAATGATCCTTCAGATAAAGGGAAGGCCGGGCAAGTTTATGGCGTTCCTGGCTGCGTTTGTGTCTGACAATGATACTGATAATGATGATGAGATGTTAGATCAAGAGAAAGATTTTGAAGAATTGTTCCATGCTACATATGCTGATTGCGTCAAGATGACTAAATTTGCTAACAAGATCACAATAAAGTTCAAGGCTATTCAAGACGAGAATTCTGCACTGAAAATTGAATTAGAGCAAGCACTTGAAAAGGTTCATCTCTTGGAAAGTTAGAAGATTTGCCTGGCTGAAACTTTGACTACTGAGGGTCAAAAATTTAAGAAGGCTGAACAAGAAATAGTGAATATGAAGAAAGAGGTAGTGATTTTGAAAGCTGAAAAAGAAAATTTGCAAGGAAGATTGAAGATCACTCTATCTGAGATAGAAGGTAAACAAGCTTCTTTAAACAAGATAAACACTGGTTTAAAAAATCCTTTCTAACATCTTGTGCAGTCAGAAGTCTCAATTTGACAGAAGTGGTCTCGGTTATTATCATGGTACATCCACTTCAAATACTAAACGTAAAATAATTTTTGTTTCAAGTATTGCACATACTACTCCACATACTGTACATGTTAATAATGTGGTGAGTAGTTTAAAAAAAAAAAATGTGTCACGCGCTGTATGCACATCCACTTGTCATCATTGTGGATTAAAAGGACACATTCGTCCCCATTGCAAGAAGCTGAATAGTCTACCAAAGACAAAGCAATGGCAGAAGAATTTTTTTCCACCCAAGACAACTCCAATTTGGGTTAGAAAATCTGATTTGCCTAAGGAGTTTGCTCACACTATGTTGAAAGCTCAATCTACACAAGTGTGGGTAGCTACATGTAAAAAGCCCTGATGAATGAGATCAAGCTCCTACCCTCAGTGCTGCTACGAAGATACTTTCATGGGGAGTTGAACTTGAGGGGGAGCTATTGATCCTAATTGACAAGAAAGCTGCTATTCTTATCTTTAGCTTTGTCAATTATGGACAAAAAGGGGGTGAAACGGTGACAGATCAAGGGGGAGAAAAAAAAATTCAGAAGAGTCAGAGACATTAAAGGACATTGAAGATCTACTTGTGCTGAGCTGATTGCAAATTTTTTAAATTCAATGTATTTTGGGTTTATTTTTGGTTGATCATTTTGTATTGTCTTAGGGAGTTTTGTCCATGAATTGCCAAAGGGGGAGATTGTTTGGATTTTGAGTGTTGGCTAAATTCATGGGTTGGACAAAACTCTGGGTCTTTGAGTTGTATTTTTTATTTTAGAAAAGGACTTTGAAGATAGAAGATGAGAAGGACTCTAAGAAGATAGGCTGGAAGGATTAGAAGAAAAAGGCTGGAAGAAGACACTGCTGAAGGGTTTCTTTTTACCAACGCATGAGGAATATCAAAGGGGGATGACATCACATGACATCTCATGTATTTGTTGATAGAGCAAGACACGTTGTGGGCTCTTGCAATTCCATCTTTCATTGTGCTTCATGGTGACATCACTAAGTCAACAAAATAGTAAACTAAAGGAGGAATCTTTACTTGAGTCTTCTCATAAGGACTTTTGTGCCTTGATGATGTCATATGGTAAAGAGAGCCTTTGAGGACACATACCAAGCTACAACTCAGAAGTTATTTCATGCAAAGACAGCCATGTCGCTTGACAAATTTAATGCACTGACAGAAAATCACTCGCTCAACCCATGGATTGGTCGCTCAAGCGGACGAAGACAGTAAGTCATTCGCTCGAGCATACATTTAATTCGCTCGAGCGATCAAGGCGCGGAGAGTCCGAAAAAAGTGGAAATTACTTTTCTATTTGTGCTCAAACTAATTTTTTTAATCCTAATCAAGTTAGGTGACCTTAAGCACGTCCCAATGGCTATTCCAAAGAGACACCTCACCTCTCAAAGTGCTGAGTTAGAGATTTGATTGAGAGAATTCTTTTCTAAAGATTTTTTAAGAAGTTGTGCTGCCAAGTTCTCTAGAGCCTGTTCTTCTGCATCCTTTGTAGAAGATTGTCTTCTTGCGTAGAAGATTTGAGGAGTCGAGTGCTGGATTGAGTCTGTTGCAATCAGCGGTGTGAGGTCGTTCAAGCGTGAAGCGACACAAGGTAACTTCAGTCCTTAGGTAGGGGATATATGGGGAGGAAATCTGAGTTTCTTGTAATTGCGAGATTCATAGTGCTTGATTTTTTATCCAGGTTAGATCGGTGGTTTTTTACTCGGTTAGGGTTTTCCACCTAAAATTTGGTGTCCTTGTGGTGTGTGCTTGAGTTTTATTTTCGCTACATAGTTTTTATTTTTTGCACACTTTTGCCTGATTATTTGAGTAGACCAATTTAGAGATCGCGGTATCCCAAAAACTTTCAGATGTGTTTAATTTAGCATTGGGCATGAATTAATATCTTAATGAAATCAATGCATTGGGTAAGTGTTGCTTCTATTGTTGTATGATCAGTATGAAATTAATGTGTGGCTTGTTGATCCTGTTGTATGAGTTATGCAAGTCTTCCATTTTGTGAGATTTCACAAGAAGTTTGATGTAGTATTGATTACTTGTTGATCTTGTTGTATGAGTTATGGAACCAATACTTTTTGCTCCAAACTCTTGTGTTTTGATGCTAGATCTCAAAATCCTCTTGTGTAGGAAGTTTATTAAACTTGTATTCGAAGTGAAGTTATGCTCTATTTTTCTCTTTCCTGTATGTTTTTATGTGTTGCACCCATCATGTCATTGTAATTTTGTACTGTAATGCTCCACCTTTTTTTACTAATCTGAAAGCCTAAAATTATGTGGGGTATTTGATTGATTGGTGCTAACAAAAGAAGATGACAAGTACCATTGACCCTTTGTCTTTCTTTTTCGCATTAAATACAATTTACTATTATTTCATTTTTAATTCCTATATATCATATTTGACCTCTTTTTTTCTTTTTCTTTTTTTTTTCTTTTTTTGTGATTGGAGGCCAGAGTCTGAGAGCTTCTTGGATGAAGGCATGGGTCTAGTTCCTTCAAAAGTGGAAAGGAATCTGTCAGAATAACACCGAAGCTGGAGTTAGTTACAATGTCTTTTTGTAAAACAAAATAGTGGGCACTTGCATCTGAAACTTCTAATCCATAACAAGCAATAGGACATTTCCAAACAAATTGGTGTTAAGAGATAAGTTGTTATATTACAACCACCACCACCATCATTACCAAACCTTTATCCCATCTATATGTGGTCAGCAAATAAGTTGTTATTACCAAACCTTTATCCCATCTATTCTTCATATTTTTTTGTCAAGTTCTTTGGCTTTTCTTTTTATCTAAAGTGTTTTAACATTTTTCGTAGAGTAGTGACTTCTATTTAGATTTGACTGTTACGATTAGTCTATGTGGACTATCTTTGATATATTTTTTTTGTTATTTAAAGTCTCTCACACATCCATTATTTTTTCCTACCACAGCTACTTCTATCTAATCCTGGACTAGAGGTGATCCATAAGCTGCATGCATCAAAGTTTGCAGGCTTTGAGAGGCCATGACATGATCTTTTTTATGATTGGAGATGTTGTCATGACATTGGTCGACAAAGAGGAAGGTGGAAGAAGTATGAAGAATATCAAAATCAAGACAACTCCTTTAAAAGAAGAATACGGCACGTGATGGGAGATGGTGCAAACCAGAGCATTGGAGCCAATGTCAAAGCCTTTTGATTTGTAAGGGTTTGGTTTATAATTCTTATGCCAGGCGTTGTGTACATATAAGAATTCTTATAGATATGAGCGGCGCAATATTTTGTGTAAAATTGAGTGATGCTGGCTACACTCCTATTTTGAGTGTCTCAATGTAATTTCTATAGATTTTATTCTATCAATACATAATGACGTATGTCGAGCTGTTGTAGAGTTTATTTATCAAACGTGCAAGATGTGTTCCATTTTTCATGTTCAAGAGCCAAATTACAGTGTGAATATAATCGGATGCATAAACAATAATTCTACATGTCCATGGCGCATCCATGCTTCTAGGGTGGAGGCTGGTCCCCAATTTCAAGTCAGCCTATGCCCATTGTTTAAAGATCTAACATATCAATCTAAGCAGCATCCATGAATTTTTCTCATTCTTTAAAGATCACATATTAAAACCGAGGCCATCAACTTGCTGGATAACAAATTTGAGACTGAAATATGTAAGGACGGTAACGATTTCGTTGTTGGAATATTTGCAATTTGGTATTCTTGGTAACATTCGTGAGTCTTTCATCTTTGTTTAGGTATCTCAATATATAGTCAGGGCCAATCTCGTTGCTGGGAGCGAAAAAAGGAACAAAAAAATCTAAAGATCGTAATGATATCGTTATGAAAAACATTACAGGAAAAGCCGAGCCATTTTCCAGAGCGCCCAAAGGTTCGAACCCTCTCTTTGAGGGTTCGAACCTTCTCTTGCTACCCTTCTGGAGCCATTTTCCAGAGAGCAAAAAGGTTCGAACCCTCAAAGAGAGGGTTCGAACCTTTGGAGCCTGCCCTTTCTGGGCCAAATTCCAGAGAGCCCGATGGTTCGAACCCTGGCTTTTAGGGTTCAAACCTTCTTCGGTTACCCTTCCAGAGCCATTTTCCAGAGAGCACAAAGGTTCGATCCCTCATAGCTGTTATAGAGATCGGAAAAGCTTATGGAGGCCTCTTATGGATCTTTAGGACTTGGCCATCAATACTCAGACTGCCAGTAACTCAAATGCTACTGTCACTTTGATTGAATGTAACTGATACTTGTAGTTAACTTTGGTTGCATTTAACTGCTACTTGCAAAGAACTTTACATTTTACTTGTAAATCAGGTTCTTAAAATGTACTCAAAGTTGCACAGATCCGAACAGGCGGAGGAAGTGTGCATTAATATTGGACTTGTGCTTTATTTATTTATTTCATTCTAATTGATAGGTCATCTTAGGACTTCATGGAAGTGATGCAGTAATAAGGGTGAGCTCTCAATTGATCGAACAACCTCAAATGCAATCCACCAATTGGAAACAATATTCATTCAACAAGAGAAAGCAATCTCAACCCAAGAGGAGGAGATAACTTGCAAACCATACCATGCAAGTATTATTGAAAAAGTTAATAAAAAAAATAAGCTTATAATATTTCCAAGGGGATTTTACCCGAAAAAAACATTTTATAATTGCAGATGGGATGATCTATAGATGGTTTTTAGGTGGGAAATCCTTAAGAATTTGAATTCGTACTTATAAGAACCTGAATATTGTGCCCGACATTGTTTTTTAATAACGATATGTTACCATCATTTATAGTTTTTTCATCCATTTTTTTGTGTCCAACAAGAAAATAATGGTGACTTTATATTGAGATGTATAAACATTAAGAAAGACTCACGATTTCACTCAAAATTTAGTTTTCAAAATTTTATGATAATGAAATCATTACAATTATTTATAGGTTATTCGCCCATTTTTTTGTCTCTAACAACAAAATGACAATGAATTTATAATGGGGTGCATAAACATGAGAAAGGCTCACGGGTTTGGCTCAGAAATGCATTTTCCTAATTGGTATAGTTTGCCTTGGAAAATGGCTTAGTGGGTGCACTTAAAGAAGGTTCGATCTCTCATCTTGAGAGTTTGAACCTTTGGGTGCTCTAGAAAATGGCTCGGCTTTTCCTATGAAGTTTTTGATAACGATATCGTTATGATATTTAGAGTTTTTTGTTCCTTTTTTCACTCCCAGTAACGAGATTGGCCCTGACTATATATTGAGATACATAAACAACCAAAAAGACTCACAAAAGTTACAAAGAATACCAAATTGCAAATATTTTAACAACGACATCGTTGCCATCCTTTACATGTTTCAGTCTCAAATCTATTATCCAGCAAGTTGATTGCCTCGATTTTAAAATGTGATCTTTATAGCATGAGAAAGACTCATGGATGTTGCTCAGATTGATATGTCAGATCTTTAAACAACGGGCATAGGCTGACTTGGAATTGGGGACCAGCCTCCACCATAGAAGCGTGGATGTGCCATGGACATGTAGAATCATTGTTTATGCATCCGATTATATTCACACTGTAATTTGGCTCTTGAACATGAAAAATGGAACGCATCTTGCATGTTGTCTTAGTAATTGTGTAAGTGCTCCCTTTCTCCCAACCTTCCTGCACTTCATATGCATTGCTTTTGTATTCAAGACTTTATGCCATTAAAAATCATGCTTCTGTCTTTTATGAATAATACAAACAACACGTGAACGTTTGATAAATAAACTATACAACAGCGTGAGATACGTCATTATATATTGATAGAATAAAATCGATACAAATTACATTTTGACACTCAAAATATGAGTGTAGCCAGCATCACTCAAGTTTAAAAAAAATATTGCCCAGCTCCTATCCATAGGGATTCTTATATGTACACAGTGCCTGCCACAAGAATTATAAACCAAACCATTACAAATCAAAAGGCATTGACATTGGCTCCAATTCTCTGGTTTCCACCATCTCCCATCACGTGATGTATTCTTCTTTTAAAGGAGTTGTCTTGATTTTGATATTCTTCATACTTCTTCCACCTTCCTCTTTGTCGACCAATGTCATGATAACATCTCCAATCATAAGAAAGATCTTGTCATGGCCTCTCAAAGCCTGCAAACTTTGATGCATTCAGCTTATGGATCACCACTAGTCAAGGATTAGATAAAAGTAGCTGTGGTAAGAAAAAATAATGGATGTGTGAGAGACTTTAAAAAACAAAAAAAAAATGTATCAAAGATAGTCCACATAGACTAATCGTAACAGTCAAATCTAAATAGAAGTCACTACTCTACGACAAATGTTAAAACACTATAGATAAAAAGAAGGCAAAACTACGGGAAAAGTCCTCGTAGTGAGCCATGAGTAAGAAACCCACCCAGTAGAAGTTTAGAGACGGAAGGGCCCTCTGGGCCCCTTCCGGTTTTTTTTTAGATGTCTATCGATGTTGTCGATATCGATAATTTTGGCGGTTATATATACAAAAACCGCAAGAAACCCCCTTGCTGCTGTAACAGAAAAAAATAGTCAATAACGACAACATTAAGTTGTCGATATCAACTAGTTTATCAGTGAGTTGAATTAAGAGTTGTAAGTCAGCTGCTACTTGAAGAGATAAAAGTTGTCGATAGCGACGACATTAGATTGTCGATATCGACTACTTTCATCAGTGGGTTGAATTAAAAGTTGTAAGTTAGCAGCTGCTAGAAGAGATAAAAGTTGTAGATAGCGACAACATTAGGTTGTCGATATCGACTAGTTTTATCAGTGGGGTGAATTAAAAGTTATAAGTTAGCAGCTACTGAAAGAGATAAAAGTTGTCGATAGCGACAACATTAGGTTGTTGATATCGACCAGTTTCATCATGGGGTGAATTAAAAGTTGTAAGTTAGCAGCTTTTGGAATAAATAAAAGTTGTCAATAGCGACAAATTTTATCTGATAGCTAATCAACTGGTTTGCATGGTTTTACAATGTGAATCCAAAATATTAAACCCAACTTATGGTCATTAGGAATGTCCTAAAAAGAAAACACCATGGAATAACTGAATACAATATTCTCCATTTATATTAAAAAAGTTGTTAGCACCATTCACATTCCAACATTCATTACAGCCATCCAATACTTACAAAAGTAGCAAAACACAATAGATAAAAAGCTCAATTTGCAGTGTTCAAATCTACATGGATCTCATTTACATGCTTCAAATCTACATGGAACCTATTGACACCACCAAACAACCCATTTACATCAGCAGCCATACAAGTCGTTTACATCAACAACCATACAAGTAAAAAGGCACCGCACTGGTCAAGCTTGGAACAACTCATTTACATTACCAACTCCACCAAAAAATGAATGCAATCACTTTTGGTCAAGCTTGGAACAACCCATTTAGCTGGGACACAACCACTGCACTAGAGAAATTATATATTCCAGAGGGTTGGAAAGCTGCCACTACAAAACAATGCAAGACAGCACCACAGATAACACCCCAGCTAGAGCTGGACCAGACAGACACCACCAGCAACAGCTCAAAACAAAGAAGGGAGCTAACAAAAAAATAACTGCAAGCTGCACAAAACCATGAGACCACCTGAGATAGGTAAAACAGGGCCCAACAGAACTACAGAACTCCACACCTCACTGAGCAGAGAGATCTACCCAGGCTGCCTCCAGACTAACTTGAAATGGCAACTGAGCTGAGTAAAGAGAGGAGGATCTCTACAACTCGACAGAAACCAGATGCTACAAAAGAAAGAATTCCATCCATAGCTTACAACAAGAAGCTTAGATGACTGGGGGCTGTAAAGACTCCCCTACAATCCTTTGCACAGCATCTCCACAGCCACTACCCCAGCTAAAACTGGGCCTAAAATCCTCAGCTAGCACTAAACCAAACAGGCCAAAAGCTGCAGCAAGCTGTAGAGGAGCTAGAAGCTGAACACTTGAGAAGCTCTTCCAGAAATCTACTAACATGGAAGGCAGATAACTCCACTACCCCAAGCAGGCTGACGGGAAAATCAAATTAGAGGCTACAAGAGCACCCACTACAATGAGAAAGGCCAAATCGGACGCTGAGCAGAAATAGGGGACTATCCCTACAGTTGGACCAAATCAGCAGCAGCTATAGGATAGCCTAACCCATCAAGATCTTCCTCCTCCAAAACTGAGGCCCCATCAAGGCTGAAATCACGATACCCAATATCGGTTCACAACCGAACCATATGCCCATCAGAGGATCTCTGCAAAGCTGAAGAGGGCTTCTCTTTTCGATCTGGGTAGTCACGAATCCGGCCAATGACTTCAACCGGGTGGTCTGTTTGTGGGGCTTCTTTCGTGGCAAAAATCGGATTGGGAGACGGTGGGTGTTCTTTGCAGAGGGGAAATGCATACGATGCTTGGAATGGATTCAAAGGGGTTGTTGAATGGCTTAAAAAAGGTTTAGATGAAGGTGTTGAAACCCCTTTTCAAACCCTAAAACCCAAAATGAAAATCACCATTAATCAAGATCAAAATGAAAATCGCCATCAACCAAGCCCAAACCTTTTAATGGAATCCAACAACCACTTTGGCTAATTCCGTGTAGAAGTTTTCTAAGAAGGAAAAATCTCCATAACACAAGTTGCAAACGATGAAAATGGTTTGACGAAGAATTACAGACACGGGGCAATGTATAAAGGGTTTACGCATATTTGTCGATATCGACAACTACAGTGTCAATATCGACAACATCGCTAAACGACAAAAAAAAAAAAAAAAAAAAAAACCCACCCAAAGGACCCCTTCTGTTTCTGAACTCCTAACAGGTCTTCTCCTTACTCATGGGCCACTATGGGGATTTACCCGGTAGTTTTCCCTAAAAAGAAAAACAAAGAACCTGACAAAAAAAATGAAGAATAGATGGGATAAAGGTTTGGTAATAACAACTTATTTGCTGACCAATTATTGATGAGATAAAGGTTTGGTAATGATGGTGGTGGTGGTTGTAATATAGCAACTTATCTTTCAACACCAATTTGTTTGGAAATGTCCTATTGTTTCTTATGGATTAGAAGGTTCAAATGCAAGTGCCCACCATTTTGTTTCTCTGAAGCCTGTGATTTTTTTGTTAGTTCCTAGGAAGCCACTTCCAAATATATTGCAAAATCAGCTCGCTTGAGAATGCCATCTTTTTTTACAGCATGTAGTTGGTTGATAAAGCTCATAGAGAGTCACATAGTTATAGACCTAATAAGCCAGGCCTGAACTTGAAACACCAATCTCTGGGGTTCCCAACCAGGTTTATCTCTGACACAACAGTCGGCCACACAATTAGTTTTTTCATTTTTTATTTTGGTCATATTATCCTATGGTTTCTATTATGGATGACGACATTCTTTGGATAAATTCCCGATTTCTCTTGTTTTTATCAATGGTTTTTTAAAGATTGATACACAGATTCTGATTGCTTGATTCTTGTTGTTTTGAGACCGAGGGACACACCTGTGTGGGGAGATTTCCGGAAACACAGGATTACGCTAATCACAGCCATCAGATGAGACTAAGCACTCTCACGTGCCATCCTCGTGCCATCCACGTGGCGCCAGTCTCACCCCGGCTACCAAGACAGGAGGTCCGGCCGAAGTCAGGCAGCTCCGGGCCCTTAGCGCCGAACTGGCCCACCCCGGGCGTCATCTCGGCAGGGAGCTCCACCTCGGCTAGGCCACCCCGGATGCCATCTTGGCAGAAAGCTCCACCTCGGCTGAAGAAGCCAGGATGGAAGCCGAAGCCAAAAAGAGTCTCCACTCACGCCCCTCATCCCCCACGTCACCAGGCACGTGGAGGGATAGGGGCACGAGCTAGTGGGACAGACACGACATCCAGCCGCCCACTATCTGTACCAGATCGCTGACATGGCGACATCCAGCGGCTGAGGCCACATCAGGGCAAGGCCCGAGGGCAGATCCGATGGTACTCCAACCGCCAAAGGCGCCCAACACAATCTGGCCCAACAAGATGTGCATTTAATGCAATGTGGGCTGATCCGACTAACATTAAATGCAGAGTGGGCCGGATTAGACTGCATTTATTACTTTGTGGACTGATCATGACTTCCCAGTCAAATCATGGGACCCACACCAAGATATCCTCTGAAAGATACGATCCAAACCTCTACAAATAGAGTTCCATGCACCGTGCAAGGTACACACATTCCATATACAGAGCCGTTACTCTGTCTCTCTTCTCCCTCTCCTTCCATTGTTCCAGTTCCCACACTGACTTTGGCATCGGAGAGCCTTGCGCCGCCCAGGCCAGGGTCCTCTGACCGTTTGTTCATCCCTTTCAGGCTTTCGGACGGCATCCAGACATTCCCAGCCATCACCATCTTCTCGGGTAAGTCCTTTAAGGCACCACCTCATTGTGGGTCATTATTTTCTGCACCTACAATTGGCGCCGTCTGTGGGGAAGCAATATCCCAGCCTCCCCAACCTTCTCCAAATCTTTCTAAACAGTCTTTCTAAACCTCCATCTCTCAGAAGCCATGCCACCGAAAGCTAAGAAGGGCGGAGAGTCCTCGAGGGCAATCCTCGAGCGGCTGGCACCATCAACGGACGCCCCTCCTCAGGGACGGTCCCGAACGGTCCAAGGGACACCCGCAGGCGAGGGTCGCCTGGGCTCCCAACTCTATGTCGAAATCCCCTTCCAAGAGGGAGGTGAGGCCTCGCTCTCAGCGGACGAAACCGTGCCACCCCGGCGCGAGCGTCCCCGCAAGGATAAAGCTGTTGCCGTAGAGGAGACGCGCCGTGATCAACCTCCAGCCGCTGGAGGAGACGTCGCATCCCAAGACGCTCTTCTCCAGAAGCAGGAGCGGTTAGTCCGAGAGCTCCAGCAGCTCCAACAGCAGTTGAGGGCAGCGCAAACTGCCTCCTTGAGGCAGGTCTCTGAGCCTCAAGGAAAAAAGAGGGACGCCCCCAGCAGGGCAGCCCGGCCTCCCCGCGAGGACCTCAGAAATCATCTGGACCAGAAACGGAGCCAGATCCGTGACGAAGGCTCGAGCAACAGCCGAAGTCACCATAGCCGCGACGGCCAAACTCATAGCCGCGACGGCCGAACTCATAGCCGTCGTAGCCCGTGCCATCCCAAGCGAAAGCCCAGAGCTCAGACTCCAGAGAAGGACGATGAGCAAGAGCGATTTGACAAACGTGTCAGATTGGCTCTCCAGCACAACTTGGACATGCGGGACCAGAAGCAGATCTGCGGTCACACTGATCTGGGGGGCTCGCCCTTCACAAAAGAGATCGAGTGCACCCCCTTGCCCAGAAAGTTCTCCGTCCCGCGGTTCGTCCCCTATGACGGACTGTCCGACCCATCCGCCCACCTCCGACACTTCTCCCAGAAGATCTCCATCTGGGGGAACGAGGGTCACCTAAACTGCAAAATCTTCTCCTCCGGTTTGGGTGACCTCCCCCTTAAGTGGTTCTGCTCTCTCCCGGAGCGGTCGGTTTCCAGTTGGAAGGAGCTCCAGCTCTCCTTCCTGAAGAAGTTCCAAGCCTACACCGTCGTCCCCAAGAAGGAAGGGGACCTCCTCGCCCTGAGAATGAAGCAGGGCGAAACCCTCGCCAAGTTCGCCCAGCGATTCTGGGCGGTCCACAGCCAGATCGAGGGCACGAGGGAAGGGATAGCGATCTACGCCTTCCAGCATGCCCTGATCCCCGGCCACGACTTGCGAAAGAACTTGGCGGGGGACTCCCCAGAATCCATGCCAGAGTTGATGTCCCGGGTGAAGCGCTTCATCGCCCAGGAGGAAGACGAGATCCGAGCTAGGGATCAGGACGGGCATCCGGAGCCCGAGCAGAAGAGTGGCCAGCCGTGGCAAAAGGGCGGGAGGCCCTCCCAGAGGCAGGAGCCCAAACAGGCCTGGGTCTCCAGTTCGGCGAAGCCTTCGTCGTCCAGGTCTGGGGGCACCTGGAAGCCCAGACCTCCCTCCAGCGCCAGTCAGAGCGTCAACGTCGTCTTCAAGGAGCCGATCTACCGCATCCTGACCAAGATCAGGTCCAAGCCGTTCTTCAAGTATCCTCAGCCCATGAAGAATGAACCCACCGAAGGCCCCCGAAGCAAGCTCTACTGCTCTTTCCATAAGGGCAACGGGCACAAGACCGAAGAATGCAAGACTTTGTAGTGGTATCTGGAGAAGCTGGCCAAAGAGGGCCACATCCCAGAGTTCATCAAGGAAGGTGATGCCGGCGGCAGCGAGGGCCGGATCCACCAGAGCGCAGCCCAGGCTCCAGACAGCGAGGACTCAGATAAGATCATCAACGTGATCCATCTGGCGTCCTCAGCTCCCACTTCCTCGTCCCGGGGAAGCTCTCAGGCCCGTGCCGAAGCCAGGCGGGCTTCGCACGGGAAAGAAGTAATGAAAGCCAAACTCGCTCCGGCATCCAAGAAAGCCCGCCGCGACCGACCCGCCATCTCGTTCTCGGATCGAGATCTAGAGGGAATCCAGGTCCCTCACAACGACCCCCTGCTCCTCACCATGAAGCTGAGAGACTTCACAGTGAAGAGGATCCTCGTCGACTCCGGCAGCTCCTCCGAGGTCCTCTACTACGACTGCTTCAAGAGGATGAAGCTCTCCGAAGCAGACCTCACGGAGGTCCGAGCACCCTTGCTAGGGTTATCCGCCATGCCAGTCTATCCCAAGGGTAGGATCACCTTGGAAACCCGAGTTGGCGGAGCCTCCGTGCTGGTCGACTTCCTGGTTGTGGACGCCCCTTCTCCCTACAATGTCATTCTGGGCAGAACGTGGCTCCACAAGCTGGAGGCAGTTCCTTCTTCCCTCCACCAAAAGCTGAAGTTCATCCTTGAGAACAAGGAGGGCAAGATGGAAGTAATCACAGTGGAGGGAGACCAGCAGCAGGCCAGGCAGTGCATGCTGGCCGCGGTCCCAACAGTGAAGGAGCCAGAGCGCGTCAACCTGGCCGAGTTCGAGAAAGGCCTTGATGAGATCGGCCGGGACCCTGAAAAGAAGAGCATCGAAGACCTGGCCGAGGTCAGGCTAGACCCGGCTGACCCAGACAGGTTCTTCTTGATTGGCACCTAGCTGCCAGATGAAGAAAGGGCCGAACTCTCTCGGTTCTTGGTGCAGAACGTGGACGTCTTCGCTTGGAGCCTAAGCGAAATGCCTGGGGTCGACCCTGAGGTCATGTGCCACAAGCTCAATGTCGACCCCGACCACAAGCCGGTAGTGCAGAGGGCCCGAAGGACCGGGCTGCAGCAGACAGATGCGGTCGTCGAAGAGATCGACAACCTGCTAAAAGCAGGAGCCATCCGGGAAGTCCAGTACCCGGTATGGCTGGCCAACACGGTGGTGGTCAAGAAGAAAACTGGGAAGTGGAGGGTGTGCGTGGACTTCACCGACTTGAACAGGGCTTGCCCTAAGGACAGTTTTCCCCTCCCGAAGATTGACCAACTGATCGACGCCACCGCTGGTCACGACCGAATGAGCTTCCTTGACGCCTACCGAGGCTATCATCAGATCCCGCTCTACGAGCCTGATGAGGAGAAAACATCGTTCATCACCCCCCGCGGCACTTACTGCTATAAGGTGATGCCCTTCGGGCTGAAGAACGCGGGGGCGACCTATCAGCGCCTCGTCACAAAAATGTTCCAGGCCCAGCTCGGCCGATCGGTAGAGGTGTACATCGACGACATGGTCGTCAAATCTGTGCGCTCCAGCGACCATCTGGCGGATCTCGGCCAAGTCTTCGACATCCTTCGTGCGTACAAGCTCAAGCTAAACGCTTCCAAGTGCGCCTTCGGCGTAGCCTCTGGCAAGTTCCTCGGCAGCTTGGTAACGCGGAGGGGGATAGAGGCCAATCCGGACCAGATCACTGCCATCCAGGGCATCCAGAGTCCCTCTACCACGAAGGAAGTTCAGAGGCTCACAGGAATGGCCGCAGCACTCAACCGCTTCATCAGCCGGTCGTCAGATAAGTGCAGGCCTTTCTTTCAGCTTTTAAAGAAAAATTTGAAGTTCCAGTGGACCCCTGAGTGCGACCAAGCATTGGCCGCACTCAAAACTTATTTAATGTCACCACCATTACTCTCCACCCCAACTTTGGGGGAGATTCTGTATTTGTACCTCGCGGTCTCGGATCACGCAGTGAGCTCCGTCCTCATCAGGGAGGACGAGGGAGTTCAAAAGCCAATCTATTACACGAGCAAGACCCTGCTCGATGCCGAGACCAGGTACCTCCTATTGGAGAAGCTTGCGTTGGCTCTTGTCACCGCCTCCCGCAAGCTCTCCCATTATTTTCAATCCCACACCATTGTGGTGATCACGGAGCACCCACTCCGTTCAGTGTTCAAGAAAGCTGACTTTTCAGGGCGCATATCAAAGTGGGCAGTAGAACTGGGGCAGTATGATATACAGTACCGTCCCCGAACTGCGATCAAAGCCCAGATTCTAGCAGACTTCATAGTGGAATTCGTCTCCCCCAACCCGGCTCCGACCCAGCTCGGCACGGTACTGGGGGGCACAGGGCACGAGCCAGGAGAGTCTGAGACCGAACAGTGTCCCACCTCGGCATGGAAGATCTTTGTCGATGGATCGTCCACCTCCAAGAGAGCTAGCGCGGCATAGTTCTCCAATCGCCAGAGGGACTGGTCATAGAGCAACCATACACCCTGGACTTCAAAGCGACAAACAATGAGGCAGAGTACGAAGCACTGATTGCAGGGTTGAACAGCGCCCAAATCCTCGGAGCCCAGCACCTGGAGATCTTCAGCGACTATCAACTGGTGACTAGCCAGCTCGCTGGAGACTATCAGGCCAGGGACGACAGGATGGCGGCCTACTTAGCCCTTGCGAAAAAACTGCTCTCCCATTTTCAGAAAGCCGAGGTCAGGCAAATATCCCGAGATACCAACACGCATGCAGATGTGCTTGCAAACCTGGCCTCCGCCGTTGAAGCAGGAAAGAAGAGGACCATCGAGGTCGGATCAGTATCAAGGTCAAGTCTAGAACTCCATTCATCTCGGCTTGTCCTCTGTGCCGATCTCGGCCCCAGCTGGATGGATCCAATCGTCGCCTACTTGAAGGACGATCAGCTCCCTGAGGACAAGACTGAAGCCCACAAGATCAGGCTCAAGGCAGCTCGGTTTTGGCTCTCACCCTAAGGCAAACTCTACAGGAAGTCCTTCACAGGTCCATACCTCCAATGCGTCCACCCGACCAAGGTGGACGACTTCCTGTATGAGATCCACGAAGGAATCTGCGGCAGCCATATAGGAGGTCGGTCGTTGGCCTACAGAGCAATCAGCCAGGGTTACTGGTGGCCCTACATGCGGAAGGACGCCCAGGTCTACGCCAGAAAATGCGAGAAATGCCAGAAGTTCTCCCACTCCCTCCATCAGCCAGCACAGGATCTAAGTCCCCTCTCCAGCCCATGGCCCTTCGCTCAATGGGGCCTGGACATCGTGGGGCCTCTTCACCGAGCTCCAGGAAACAAGAGATGGCTGATAGTGGCTACGGACTACTTCACAAAATGGATAGAGGCTGAACCGTTGTCTTCCATCACGGACAGGGACTCCAGGAACTTCGTTTGGAAAAACATCCTTACGAGGTTCGGCATCCCCCTGACCCTGATTTCGGATAACGGGACTCAGTTCGACTCCAAGTCCTTCAAAGACTTCTGCCAAGAGCACGGCATCAGAAACCATTACTCCACCCCGGCATATCCACAGAGTAATGGCCAGGCAGAAATCTCCAACAAAGTGATCCTGGATGGCCTGAAGAAGCGACTGGACAAGGCAAAGGGCAGATGGACAGAGGAGCTTCCGAGCGTGCTGTGGGCATACAGAACAACTCCAAGGAGGTCCACCTCGGCAACACCTTTCTCTCTGGCCTACGGGATGGAGGCAGTCATTCCCTTGGAAATCGGCCTTCCTACCCTGAGGACAGAGCTGGTCGACCAAGGCCGAAATGAGACGAACCTGGCAATGGAGCTGGAGCTGGCGGACGAGGGACGAGAAGCAGCAGCCCTGAGACTGACCGACTATCAGCAGCGGTTAGCCAGGGCATACAATCAAAATGTCAAAGAAAGAAGGTTCACCACCGGAGAGCTCGTTTTAAAGAAGACCCTGCCAGCTGACAGAGCACCAAATGAGGGGAAACTTGCCCCGAACTGGCATGGCCCGTTCAGAGTAGTCTCACTGGCAGGAAAGTCGGCCTACAAGCTCGAAGACTTGGAAGGCAAGCCACTGCCGAGACCATGGAATGCATCCCACTTGAAGAAATTTTATTTCTAAAGATGTATCGAGTCTCAAAATTAATAAAGGCAGCTTTCACTTTGTCATCGACTCGTCGTCTCTCTCTGACTAATTCCGACAGCATGGGTCCACCGCCCTGGAAAAGACCTCGAGTCCAGACTCGGTCGTTTACTAAAACTCCTGGCCTTGGGCCATGGAGAAGGCTTCGAGTTCAGACACTCAGCCGGATTGGGTCCACCGCCCTGGAAAAGACCTCGAGTCCAGACTCGGTCGTTTCCTAAAGCTCCTGGCCTTGGGCCATGGAGAAGGCTTCGAGTTCAGACACTCAGCCGGATTGGGTCCACCGCCCTGGAAAAGACCTCGAGTCCAGACTCGGTCGTTTCCTAAAGCTCCTGGCCTTGGGCCATGGAGAAGGCTTCGAGTTCAGACACTCAGCCGGATTGGGTCCACCTCCCTGGAAAAGACCTCGAGTCCAGACTCGGTCGTTTCCTAAAGCTCCTGGCCTTGGGCCATGGAGAAGGCTTCGAGTTCAGACACTCAGCCGGATTGGGTCCACCGCCCTGGAAAAGACCTCGAGTCCAGACTCGGTCGTTTCCTAAAGCTCCTGGCCTTGGGCCATGAAGAAGGCTTCGAGTTCAGACACTCAGCCGGATTGGGTCCACCGCCCTGGAAAAGACCTCGAGTCCAGACTCGGTCCTTTCCTAAAGCTCCTGGCCTTGGGCCATGGAGAAGGCTTCGAGTTCAGACACTCAGCCGGATTGGGTCCACCGCCCTGGAAAAGACCTCGAGTCCAGACTCGGTCGTTTCCTAAAGCTCCTGGCCTTGGGCCATGGAGAAGGCTTCGAGTTCGGACACTCAGCCGGATTGGGTCCACCGCCCTGGAAAAGACCTCGAGTCCAGACTCGGTCGTTTCCTAAAGCTCCTGGCCTTGGGCCATGGAGAAGGCTTCGAGTTCGGACACTCAGCCGGATTGGGTCCACCGCCCTGGAAAAGACCTCGAGTCCAGACTCGGTCGTTTCCTAAAGCTCCTGGCCTTGGGCCATGGAGAAGGCTTCGAGTTCGGACACTCAGCCGGATTGGGTCCACCGCCCTGGAAAAGACCTCGAGTCCAGACTCGGTTGTTTCCTAAAGCTCCTGGCCTTGGGCCATGGAGAAGGCTTCGAGTTCAGACACTCAGCCGGAATGGGTCCACCGCCCTGGAAAAGACCTCGAGTCCAGACTCGGTCGTTTCCTAAAGCTCCTGGCCTTGGGCCTTGGAGAAGGCTTCGAGTTCAGACACTCAGCCGGATTGGGTCTACCGCCCTGGAAAAGGCCTCGAGTCCAGACTCGGTCGTTTCCTAAAGCTTCTGGCCTTGGGCCCCGGAGAAGGCCTCGAGTTCGGACACTCGGCCGGATTCCTAAGATCAGGGTTTTTACACCCCTCAAAGATCATTGCCGAGCTCGCGCTTCCACGGCCGAGACCAGTGGAATGATGACTCCACTTCGGCACAAGGCAGCTCGTCTCGGCCAAAGCCAGCCATTCCGGCCAAGGGCAGCTTTCCAGAGAAAGAGGACTGCGCCAGCACTCAGACACAAAAATGCAAGCATTCCAGAACAGTGCAAAGAAAGAGAAAAAGAACTCAAAGGCATTGGACACTGTTTGGGTAATCATAGAATTCCTCCTTTTTATTCATTGTAAACTGCTTTATTACAAGAGCTACAGAACAGAAAGAAAAGTACAGAAAGGAGGATCGCAGTCCTCTGAAAACAGAAAATGAAGCAGAAAATAAAGTAACTGGAAGACCCCGGATCGTTGCTTGGAGGTTCTGAGTGATCCTGAATTTCACCGAGCTCTATAACACGCTATGGTTGGTCAGACCAAAGCATCGCACAGCCCCTCCAATTCAGAGGCACTGGACCTCGCTGGGCTCCTCTTCTCTCCATCAACGAAATCCGACCCATCGCTTGAAGAAACCCCAGGTCCAGCGGGGCCTTAATCCCGCCTTCCGTACGACGGGCGCACAGGACCGTGTCGGACGAGAATGCGCCACCGTCCCCCGGTTACGTTGCAGCGCTGCGTTGCAGCGCATCCTCACTCTTTCTGGCCAGGGACGGATGGCCATGAACCCGCTTTCAGAGAGCGCGTGGTCCACGGGGAGTTCCTTCAGAGAGTGCGCAGACCACGATAGCCTTCCCCCCTCGGGGATAGCCGTCCAAAGGCGCAAGGGTCCCCCCGGATCAAATAATTCCAGACACCTCCCGGACATGATTCCTACAACTATGTTCTTTCCTTCTCCCATGGCAAGCTTGCCATCCCTATTTATAGGAGGAAGGAAGGCTCGGTCTCCGAAAGAAGTTATGAGGGAGAAGTCTCCCACGCGTTACTGGGGATGCACGGCTGTTGACCAGCGATCCCTATGGCGCCACGTGGAGACATCCGTCCGATCCCCTCGTCAGCTGCGCCACCATGTTTATTGCTATTTACGGTCTCCAGAATACGGAGAATAGGCATTGACAGCTATGAGGACCGTTTGACTCTTTCTACCTCAAGGGCCACGCCACACAGTAAAGGCATTCAATACCAAAGAAGACCACTCGACACTCAGTTCTAACGTTTCGTCACAAGAAACACTCTGTCGAACTCAAGCATCTAAGTACCAGGCTTAAAAGAGACAGAAGCGCGAGTATTTGAAGAAACTTTCAGTTGTATTAAAATCTCACTCGTTACAGTGTTCAGCAAATACAAACTGAAGAAAGTTACAGAGCATAAAGCAAAAAAGCGAATCTCCCGAGATCATGACCGGTCAGTCGCACGGGCTGCAGCATCAGAGGCTTCGCCGGATGGACGGGCAGAGGTCGGCACCGGAAGCGTGTACGGAGGAGGCTCCCGAAAGGAGGGGTGGCCCTCCGAGACCCCGGCCTCCTTCAGGCCGGCAAGCCACCCTTTCGCCCAGGCCTTATCCCTCATGACAAGAACCCTTTCCTTGTAGTGGGCGGTGACCTGCACTTTGGCGTCCTCGAACGCAGCATCGCACTCAGACTCGAGCTTCGCCTCAGCTTCATCCGCCCTCCTGGATTCGGCTTGAAGTAGGGCCGCGTAATCGTCTCCCATCTTCGAAATGGAGACCTCGAGCTCGGCCGCTCTAGTCCTCTCCGCCTCGGCTTCTTCCCTCGCCTGCTCGAGCTTCGCCGCGTATTCCCCTTCCATCCTGGCTAACTTCTGGCTAACGGCGTCCAGGGATTCCTGCAGGCCGTTCTTCTCCACGTTCAGCTCGGCAACGTCCATGCTGTACCTGCGGATCCTGTCAGCAACGGCCATGGACCTATGCCGCCTGTCAAAGAAATGGGGAGTATGGGTTAGATCCAAAGAGCGTTAGACGCTAAATCGCTGGGTTGACGAAGGGAAATGAAGATTTACCGTGAAGTTAGACTGCAACATCGACAGGATCAGCTTCTGATCGCTGTACTTGTCCAGCCGCTCCATGTCCCGGGGAAGGGCGCAGGCTCGCCCTAGGGCCTCGAGGACCTGGGGATCGATCTTGTGGAGAACGCGATCCTCCATCGTCATCGGCCTCCCCGGCCCAAGCATGAAGCTCGGCTCCCACAACGGCGGCCCCTGGGGCAACGAAGCAGCAGCCGAGCTAGGGCCCGCGTCGGTCCTCGGCATCTTCAGTGGCCGAGTTTCCTCCTGTTCGACCTCAGCCGGGGGCGAGCGTACCTCTGGATCAACAGGGCTAGGGGATGCGGAAACCTCCGCCACCTCCGCAAGGGAAACTGTCCGAGCCCTCGGAGATGGATGCTCCGGGAAATTCACCGGCTCCTGGGGGGCTCGGGCGTCCTCCACTCCAAGCGCCAAGGCCTCGAGGTCCTCGAAGGACAAGCGCCTGGTGTGCCTCATCTCGGAGCCTGGCGAGGGAGATCGGGCGGTCTGTCTCACTTCCCTTCCTGAGGCCTGGTGAAGTCTCGATCCCGATGTGGAAGCTAGAGCTCCAGACGTGGCCCTAACGCCAGACGACGCCCGCGAGTGCTCTGCGACCTCCGGACCGGCCTGCTCCTGCCCGACCTCGAGTCCGGCACCTTCGCCTTGGATTGGCTCTACGGTGCCCCTCAAATACCCACGGTACTTCGGCCGATACCCTAGCAGCGACCAGGCCGCCCTGCCGTCATGACCGCTGTACCGCTTCACCAGGCGGAGCCAGGCCTCGTTCCTCTTCCAAATGTATCTGGCGGCCCGTTTTCTCTCCTTCAAAGCTGCAACAATCAGAAGCATAAGCGCGGCAGAACAAAAAGAAACTTATGAAAAAAGAAAAAAGAAATGGAGGGTGTTTACTTGGAATGGTACCGAAGTGGCGAGGGACCTGGTAGCCTCTATCGGTGTCGGCCACCCCAAACTCCCAGTTCCCCGAGACGTACAGAAGATCGTCTCCGGCATACTTGCTTGAATCCTCCAAGTATCGGACGAAGCCGTCCCGGCCTGGCTTAGCCCGGAGATAATAAGAATCTCCGGACTTGCATATGTCGTAGACGTCCTCAAGGTCGAAGACGCCGAATTCGATGCCCAGGACCTCATTCAACTTGGTCGTGCCCATCACGATCTTGAAGGCATTCGGCAGCAGTTGGCAGGGGCAGAGACGCCACTGACTAAGGCATCTCCTGAGAAGTGGGTGAATGGGGAATCGGACCCCGCCTTCTATCACGGCCACTAGCGGAAAAGGCATCCAGCCTCCCGAAAAGTCGCGAGGGTTGTAGCCACGGGGTTCAGCTCCCCTGACTTGGACATCAGCAGGGATCCTAAAGGCCGACCTGAAACCCTCGATCGCTGCCTCGCCCTCTAACCAGTGGCTATAAATCCCCATTCATATCCCAGTCTAAAAACAGAGAAACCCGCAGAAGAAGAGGCAGGGCAGAAGGAACTTACGGAAGCAGAACGAAGATGCTGGGCAGCGAAGAGACTCAACTTCAGCAGTGCACCACTTCTCGGATGAAGCTCCCTCACAGTAGCTTGCCCACCTCTGATGCTCGCCTCTGATTCAGAATAGCAAACGAAGGGTAAAACGAACCTCGATTGCCCTATATATAGCAGAGAGGCCCCCTTTTCAAAAACCCTAATTGGGCGCGCCAGGGGGCGCCTCCTGGGATTCTGCGCGAATCATTTCAAAAATTGATTACGCCCCTGACGAGACGGCGCGTACGATCTCGAGGAGACAGACAACTAGCCAGGAGATGACGCGTGGAGCCGTCGACCTGTCTTCAGCATTGAATAAGGGACGCCAGTTATTACCTCGATCATCCAAAGCCACCGCAAATCAGGGCCAAAAGCCCCTCTCTCCTCCAGATAGACCCCGTCACATAGCTCCCGACCTCACGGCACTGACGTTCTACGCGAGGTCAGAAGCTAGGGGGCAATTGTGTGGGGAGATTTCCGGAAACACAGGATTACGCTAATCACATCCATCAGATGAGACTAAGCACTCTCACGTGCCATCCTCGTGCCATCCACGTGGCGCCAGTCTCACCCCGGCTACCAAGACAGGAGGTCCGGCCGAAGTCAGGCAGCTCCGGGCCCTTAGCGCCGAACTGGCCCACCCCGGGTGTCATCTCGGCAGGGAGCTCCACCTCGGCTAGGCCACCCCGGATGCCATCTTGGCAGAAAGCTCCACCTCGGCTGAAGAAGCCAGGATGGAAGCCGAAGCCAAAAAGAGTCTCCACTCACGCCCCTCATCCCCCACGTCACCAGGCACGTGGAGGGATAGGGGCACGAGCTAGTGGGACAGACACGACATCCAGCCGCCCACTATCTGTACCAGATCGCTGACATGGCGACATCCAGCGGCTGAGGCCACATCAGGGCAAGGCCCGAGGGCAGATCCGATGGTACTCCAACCGCCAAAGGCGCCCAACACAATCTGGCCCAACAAGATGTGCATTTAATGCAATGTGGGCTGATCCGACTAACATTAAATGCAGAGTGGGCCGGATTAGACTGCATTTATTACTTTGTGGACTGATCATGACTTCCCAGTCAAATCATGGGACCCACACCAAGATATCCTCTGAAAGATACGATCCAAACCTCTACAAATAGAGTTCCATGCACCATGCAAGGTACGCACATTCCATATACAGAGCCGTTACTCTGTCTCTCTTCTCCCTCTCCTTCCATTGTTCCAGTTCCCACACTGACTTTGGCATCGGAGAGCCTTGCGCCGCCCAGGCCAGGGTCCTCTGACCGTTTGTTCATCCCTTTCAGGCTTTCGGACGGCATCCAGACATTCCCAGCCATCACCATCTTCTCGGGTAAGTCCTTTAAGGCACCACCTCATTGTGGGTCATTATTTTCTGCACCTACAACACCAACCCGCAGGTTTACAATCTGATCTTGTCTATATTAGAGTTGGCCGTCAAGACATATATTGATCCTTAATTTTCTTATGTCAATTCCTAGGTTGTTTTTCTATATTATTGGAATACATATGGATGTGTGAAATTTTCTAAGATAGTATGAAGAGGTTCCCAGAATGTTTTCATCATTCCAATGAGTGACGTGGTCTAATCTTGACTATTGATAGGATGGAGTAGAATTATAAATAGATTTTCCTTCATTTTTAATCGATTGAGGAAGAAATTGAATGATCATTACTTTTAAGTTTTATCTCTTCATTATATATGACTTTATTTCTTGGTTTAAGAGGTAGACCACATGGGGAATGCTATATAGCTAGCATGATGAGTTCAACTACATATTTTTTACCCCACATTCTAGACCACAGTGTGTCAGCTCTCAACCTTACATAACATGTAGGATTGTACCCCCATTAATGCCTACCATACTCATATCCAATATGGATGATGAATTATCAATGCAACCTACTATAGTGGTTCTATCCCACAACAACATATTCAAAGCAACATTTAATTGCGAGAATTACTTCCTAAGGATGCAGAAACTTGTTGAGCTAAATGCAAATTAAATAGCAAAACAATTATGCAAGACAAACTGATTAATTTCAAGTAAATTATGCATAACAGGTTATGATCGCCATCTGTGGGGAAAAGCGTTTCTAAACCAATGTGGCCTACATCGAAATAGATAACAGCCAATCCACATATAAGGAAACCATCAATGTTATCTAATGTTTTATTTTATTTAATTTTTATGTGCATAGTAGAACATTCAGATTAGACCAAAACTTTTTGGGTTCCTCACTTCTCATAAAAATGGTAATCATTCCAAATAAGTTAATAATCACTACAAGAAATTTAGGGTTTAAGGACGACACAAATTTATCCCAAAATGCACACATTTCGTCGCCGAAACTAATTAAGATGAAAATTTTTCGTCACCCGTTTTGTTGCCAAAGCCTCGTCTCTAAAAGGTATTGGAGACGAAAAAAATTCGTCATTGAAAAAGATAGATTTGTGACGATTTTTTTTTGTCTCCAATACACTCTGTTGGGAACATACTTGTAAGTAATTAGTGACAAAATATTTTGTCATTAATGGAAGAAATTAGAGACAAAAGTTTTGTCATAAATATAAGAAATAGAAACGAAATAATTTTGTCCCGTTTAATATAAAGGAAGACGAAAAAAAATTGTCAAAAAAGCTACCAGTGGATGACGATTTTTTTTTTCTCCAATCGACTCTGTGGGAACATACTTGTAAGTAATTAACGACAAAATATTTTGTCATTAGAGGAAGTAATTAGAGTCAAAAATATTTTGTCATAAATATAGGAAATAGAGACGAAATAATTGTCTCATTGAATATAAAGGAAGACGAAAAAAATTTATCAAAGAAGCTACCAATAGAGACAAAACCAAATTTACGAATTAACAAAATGAAAATACCCATTCATCATTACAAATAATTTCATCCAAATATAATAAAATAGTGTAATATCCACAAAATATCAATTATACAATTTATCCCTCTAAATGTCAATGGATTCCTCTCCCTTTGGAGACGGTTACAAACTTAGCTACACACAAAAATCTACCACCTTTCTTGAGTGATTTAAAGGCTACATTAGAATGCTCATAATCAAGGCCATCTTCAAAATCATCATCATCAAACCCATCATCACTGGGTAAATCATCATCATTTAGAAAGTTGAACTTGACAGATTTGGGGTCCTTGAAGGCCAGATTCATGCCATTGAATTGGGGTAGATTCAGATCTTTCAACCCTTTCATCTGTTGCAGCAGCTGCTGCCGTTGTAGTTGAGGCAGTTGATTCTTATCCTTTTGGTCCTTTCCTCCCTTTTAAGCCTTCCCATCTTTCTAACCTTTTGCCATGCTCAATCTGCATCTTTTGCGACTGGTTGTTGCCACCCTTTGGACCCCATAGCTCAGCATGCTTTCCCTTTTTCTGGAGCTTCTTTACTAGAGTGGATGGATCTACATTACCTGAAACAGTAACCTTCCCCTGCTCTGCATCTATGGTGATTGTATACACTCCTAAAATCCCAGTTCAAAAAATTAAAAAGTTGCAGAAGTAAAAAAATAATAATAACCAATGAAGAATTTCAAGAGATGCATATCAAAAGAACATCGCTAAAGTGAAATTGCAACAGAGAAGAAAACCTTTTTTCCTAAAAAAAAACTCAGTTAAGAAGTGAGAAATGAGGAAGTACAGATCTTCTCACCATAGGCATATCATCCTGACACAATTGGCTATATATAGAGAGTAGTTCTGCCTTCAGCAACTCTGGTGCACTTGGGTAAGCAATATGCAACAGTCCACATGAGGAAACCCGAGCAGTAAACAATTCCCCTGCTGCTAGTCTCTGAGTAAAAAATTATTTAGTGCAAAGAGTTGCCAAAAAGAAGACAAAAAATTAGAGAATGTACTTGATGTGAAAACCTACATGTTGCAATAAAAGGAATAACATAAAAAAAAAAAAAAAAAGAAGAGGAAAGTGATGAAAATGCAGTAAAAAAGAGCAAGCAGATTTTCGAGCTCTCAAAGTAACTACATACATCCATTCTTCGTTGATAACAACAAATATTATTGTTCCTAAGATCATGGGAACTTTAAAGTGGCACCAGATGTTGTTAGTGAATATGAATAGAATGAAAGTAAAGGAAAATAGTACTCAACACGAGGCAATGTTAGTGAATAATAGGTTGCACGCGATGATATTAGTGAATAGTTGGTAAAAGACAATGTTAGTGAGATAGTCAACTCAAATCCGCACAATTATTTGTTTTTAGAGAAGAATGTTATTGTAAAAATCTCTCTTCAATTAGTCATTAAGAATTCATGGATGCAAAGTTGGCAGAGGTAGCTGCTGCTAAGTAGACTGGCATTTGTATAGCACAGCACTGGTTGACTCCTTAAACTCTGAATACAGTTCAAGATGATGGTCATAAAACAAAAGATCCCTTTACAAAAATTCCCATAAGCACAGTACAAGTGGCAGAGTTTTTAAAAATATAATAGGCAATACGCATACTAGCTTGTCCTCAAACATTTCAACAATTCATGTAGCCAGGTCGCAAAACATCAATTCATGTAGAGAGATTGGAGGATTGGAAAAGGGAGAGAGAGCGAAAGAGAGATTGATTTTCGGAAGGTGTCAATGTAAATGAGTAATCGGAATGTGAAATCCAGAATGAGCTTTTTATAGCTTTTATAGCAGAATGAGCAGTGAAGAAGAGATCCAAAACGGAAGAATATTACTGCTATGCAGAATTTTTAGGGAAGAAAGTAGAACAAATCGTTCTATGGAAATAGGGTTTGATATAAAAGATGATGTCGTTCAATAAGGGAGGGGTAAAACCGTCCAAAATCAAGGTACGAACACTAAAATGGGCATTTGAACGTATTTGTACTTAAATTCGTATAATACGAGCATGAGGACACTTTTTTGGTAAAAATCCCCTACTAAAATATTTGTATTTGATTTTTATAAAAATGACAGCTTTACCCTTAGAACTAGAAGAAAGTTGGCATTTAGTGGCAACTTTTTTAGCCACGGATTACTTTTCACAACTAAAAACACACTTTTAGTGGTGACAATTTGATATTGCCACTCAAGGTATTAGAATGCCTACATTCAGTGGCAACTTATATGTTGCAGCTAAATTTCACCACTCCTTGGCGGGAATTTTTGGCATCATAAAGAGATTTAGTGGCAAGTTTTAATTTGTCGTCTCTAGCCTAGGATTTTAGTGACAACTTTTTATTTTCGTCGCTAATTACTTAGGCGTCTTACTTTAAGCAGCAATTTATTTTTTGCCACTGTATGTATCACCTTTTGCGGCGTCACTATGTTGTCACTAAAGATATTCCTTAAGAAAGTTACTTTTTAGCTACTCTATTTTTAGCCACAATTTAATTTTTGCGACTAAAAACTCACTTTATGGCGAAATTTGTTGTTGCCACTAAAGATATTATAGTGACCGCATTTAGTGGGAACTCATATGTTATAGCTAAAGGTCATTTTAGAGGAAAAGAAATTTAGTGGCGAGTTTTAGCATTTCACTAACATTTTTATTTTCATCACTAATTGCTTAAGTCCTTGTTTTTCGTGTTTTTTTTTTTTTTTTTTTTGTTGGCCCACCCACTACATGTGTCACCTTCTGTTGTGACTTTATATTGTCAATAAAGATGTTATCCAAGACATTACTTCTCAACTCTTCCTCTTCTCAAGCAAGAGAACCCAAATAGGGGTGTTCATGGGCCGGGCTGAGGCATATCTAGGCCCGGCTCAGTTTTGGAAACACAGGTCCAGACCTAGCCCAAGCACGAAAAGGGCCATAAAAGTCAGGCCCGAGCCTGCCCATTTAGTCAACCGGGCCGGACTGAACCAAGCTTTTGATAATTCTTGTTGCTTTATCATAAATCTTTGACCTAATTAAATTAAATTACACCTCCTTATATGAGTCCGGCTTTGGCTTTCATTTCATTTGATCCAAGCCCGACCCAATTAATAAACAGGCCCAAAGTACATATCCAAGCTTGGACCAATGCAGGCTGGGCTGAGATCGGGTTGGCCCAGCCCATGAACATTTCTAAACCCAAATGCGTTGGCGATCACGCACAACCTCAGCCAGCAACCATCAGGTGCTTCTCCGTCGTGGCTTTCTTTTTCCTCTCTTATTTCCATCTTCGCTTTATTCTTTGCGTTCGATTGAGCCTAGGATCTAATAAATCCAACGGCGAAGATCTTCTTCCTCCAATCTACGTCTTGCATCTTCAAGGAGTGAATAATTTAGAGTTCAATTTTTAAGATTTTTATTAAGATTAACTAATTTTTATTTATGAAATTTTGTAAAATATTATTCAAATGGAATAGGAACTGTCATCAAATCTTCATAATATTATGGACACGGATCCTCGCTGGGTATTTGCGAAACTCACTAGGGCGAGTTTTTTCCATCAGGCCACTCCTTCCCGTACATGATAGAGCCCATAATCGTCTTTGGCTTCCAAAGGACTACACTAGGAAACTTTTTTTTGTGGGGCCCATCCGTGTGCATATATGGAAAATCAGAGCCATCCAAAATGAGCGCCTTAACTATTTATAAGGTATTTCAACCGTAAGATTGACCACATAATAAAACACGGCTAAAAATGCTTTTTCATCTTGGGCTGGACCCACATGTATCTAAATCCCCCACCCAACTTGAATAAAGCACATAAGTTTAAAACCTAATAAATTCCCCCACCCGCCTAATCCTCAACTGTCTCCCTCTCTCCCTGATCTCACTCTCTGGCATCAACATCAGTGTTTATAATCCTCTCTCCGAAAGGTAATTGTAAGTGCAAAAATTATAACTCACAAGGTTATGGGGTGTCTGGTAGGACTTATCCGAATAAATGATGAAGATTAGCTGCCTTAAAGCCTAAAAGGGGAGAAACAAACGGTCAGAGGACCCTGGCTGTGGGCAGCGCAGGGCTCTCCGAAGCCTAAGTTAGAACGAAGGTCGAAGGAGAAGAGAGACAGAGTAACGACTCAAGAGGGGATGTGTATGCATACCTTTGTTTTGGTATGTCCTTATATTTATAGAGGATTTTACCTGATATCTTGGAGTGGGCCCATAGATTCGATAGAAATGATCTCATTAGCCTACAAAGTAATAAATGGGGATCCATCATAGCCCACAATGCATTTATTGCCAGTCTGATCAGCCCACATTGCATTAAATGCATATCACGTTGGGCCTGATCATGTCTCAAGTCTTTGGCGGTTGAGGTCCCATCGGATCCATCCTCGGGCTTTGTCCTTATTTGGCTACAGCCACTGGATGCCGCCTTGTCAGCGATCCGGTGAAGATTGTGGACGGCTGGGATGGCACATCTGTCTCATTGGCACGTGCCCGTACTCAGCCACGTGTCCGATGACGTAGCAGAAGTAGGGAGGCAACCATGATATATACCTTGACTGGCGATCCGGCTCCCTTGGCCGGGGTTGGGGGACAGCCGAGGTCAGGGTCGGTAGCCGAGGTCAGTTTGGTTTCGGCCAAGGCTCTGACCCTATTGCCAAGGTGTGTTTGGTCGGCACGTGGGCATGCTTAATCAACAGTTTACTGCCGATGTTAACGTAATCCTGGTGCCTTAAGAATCACCCCACACAACTGCCCCCTAGCTTCTGACTTTTTAGGGTTTTTAGCCCCTTGAGGTCGGAAGCTATAAAAAGGAAATTCGTCGGGGGATGCTTAGTCATTATTTAGCGTCGTTCTGACTCCTCGAGGTATTTAATATTGCATCTCAGTCATCATGAGGAACGGACTGGCAGTGGCATGCGTCGGTCCGTGAGCGGTTGTGCCGTCAAATTGACGGGACAGGTGCGATTCGCGATGCGACTCATTTTCAAACTTCGAAACTGCACCCAAGGAAGGTCTTCTTCCCCTTATAAATAAGGGCGTCTTCTTCTCTGTCTCTACTTCTCACCTTCGCTCCCGTAAGACCTTTCCAGAGATTCTTAGGCGAGGAAGATTGCGTAACGTCGAGGATATTGCACGCCCAGGTCGATCTTCGTCTCTGATTCGTCCATTTGTAAGTTTCTCTTGAGTCTAGGTTCTTTAGGGTTTTCTTCTCGTCTCCTTTCCGCAATCTTGAGTCGTAGAAATGGCTGGTGACAAGTTTCAGTTAGAGACCCCTGAGGGTATGGTTAGATTTAGGGGGACATATAATATCCCGGAGGGGGTCCGCCTCAGGCCGGCGACTCCTTCCGACTATGCCCTGCGCTGCTTGTCCGGCGGCTGGATGCCGTTTCACTTGATTCCTGTAATCGAGGGTGGGGTTAGGTTTCCCTTACACCCCTTACTTAGGGACTGCCTTGATGGACCGCACTCCAATGCTCGAGTTCCTACCGAGGTCGGCGGACGTGGGAGTCCATTTGGTTCCGACCCTTTCGTAACCAGGGGGCAGGGGCGTGCATCAACATTTCTTTTTTTGTGTGGGTGTGCCAGATTTTCTATTTTTACTTGGAATTGCAAGTGGTGATCCGGAGATCAACCTTCGCAAGTAAAAAGGAAATCAACTTCTTTCAAGTTTTCCATTGCACATATATTTAAGAAAAGAGACATTTTTCTTGGTTTGCCGTGAAAGGCGATTTTTTTTGGCATTTATAGCCGATTTTGGCGTTTATAGCCGATTTTTGGCGTTTATAGCCGATTTACAATCCTTATCAATAATGAAAGACAAGAATTGTGATTTTTGTCTCTTTTGAAAAAATACAAACTACAATGAAAAGCAAGAAAAGGAGGATCTAACTTCTCAGGAGATTGTGGGGGACTCGTTTAGATTGACGGTCGCAAGCCATATGTGGGCTTCGCCATCATCCATGCAGATGAGAACAGAGGATGCTATTGATTCGCTTGGCTTGGCTATAACCTCAGGTTTTTAGAGGACAAAGACCAAAAGGAGGTCCTATGTCCAATAAAAAGCCGAGTAGACGGGCAGAAAAGCCACATCTAAGCCATTGGAGGCAGGAGGAGAAGGCAAGGACCTTGGGGGGGGTACCCCCCAAGGGACTTTTGTCACCTTGTTGCGGTGGCCGGTGTAGAACTTCCGCAGAGTTTTCTCTCTTTTTCCTTTCTCTGGATTTCTGTGCTTCTGTCTGTCTGTGTGTTTGTGCTTTTTTCTGATGATCTGTCCTTCTTGGAGAGCTCTCCTATTTATAGGCTTTTAGGTAGACATTTAGGAGGGTTTATGAGCCTTGATTGTCATAAAGCTGCATAATGAGAGGAGTTACAAAATTGAATTGTTTATTTTGTAACTCCTTTTTCTTGGCTTCTGATTGGCCGGAGGAGATTGAGGGCATTTAATTGCCTTTAATCGCCATGATGGGAGGAGTTTCATGGGTTAAATGCCATGAATCTCTTGACTTGTAACTCCCGAATGCTTGCTTCTGATTGGGCGTCCAAAGAAATGGATTAATGACTGTAATAAAGCTAGTCAATTAATCGCATTAAGTGGTCGCCGAGCAGCTGAAGAGTCGCGGGCCGTGCCACGTCTTTTGGGATTCTTCTGTCGATGATCATCGATGGATCTTCATGTAGATCGACATCAGATGACCATGTAATTTCAGGTGTTTGTTGCCAACAACGGGTCTGGTGCCATCTGTCTTGTCGATTTCTCGATCGGTCGGGTAGAAAGCACACTTTTTTTTGGTTGACCGGGTGGCGATCAATATTGTTTCCGATACTCTTGATGATTGACCCGTGTTTTGGACGGATGTCAGAGGACTTGGTGTCTCAAAAGCATGAATTTTGGAAAGTACTAGAGGCTGGGCTCTTCGAATCGCGAAAAAAAACGGCGAAAACCGGGGTTTCCGGGGCCTTCCCGGCGACCCCGGGTTACAAGGTCGCCGGCGACCCTGGCCCAGGGTCGCAGGGGCCTGCGACCCTGGGGGGTTTTCCCCCCTTTGTGTCCCGTTTTGTGTCCGTTTTTGCTGTTTTTCGATTCTTTTTTCTCCTGTACTTTTCCTTGACATTTTGACCATTTATTGGCCTAATTTCTTTGTAGGAAACCTGATGAGAATCCTTGCATTTTATTTTGCAAAGTTTCCAATTTCCTGAGAAAGCCGAAGACTTTGTCGCGCAGAGCTGCCGATTTTCCGTCAGAAGCTGAAACTGGGTCAAACGATGTCGGAATGACCTGAAATTTGGTGTGAAGCCTCCTGAGCAATAAATAAGACCAACCATAGGCTTTTGTTTGAGTTTTAAAGCCGTTTGGGGTCCTATCACCAGTAGACTTACTTTTTGTCGCGATGAAGATGTCGCGGTTTGATGTGCGGTCAACCGATGTCCGATTGACTTGAAATTTGACAGGGAACCTATTGGAGTCATTTTAAGATGATCCATAGGCTCTGTCTTGGAAACCATGGTCCCGGAGAGCTTTGCCGCCGAGAGGCCTGATTTGGCTTCCGAGCGTCAAACTATGGTCAAATGTTGTGGAAATGACCTGAAATTTGACGTGTAGCCCTTTATAAGCATTTTGAAGCCGTCCATGTGCTTTATCTGATGAGTAATGGCCTCGGTGGTTCTCGCCGCCGAGAGGCTTGATTTAGCTGTTCGAGGGTTGATGTGGGGTCAAACGTTGTCGGTTTGACTCGGAACTTGACGTGGAGCCTTTTGGAAGTATTTTGAGACCATCCATCGGCCCTGATCGAAGATTTGGTGTCTCCGATGCTTTTGTCGTCGAGAGCTCCTTTTCAGCTGTCGGGGAAGCGAAGTTAGGCCAAATGATTTTGAAATGGCCCGAAACTTCTTGTGTACTCCTCTTTTGGCTGTCTTGAAGAATCTTGCAGTTTTTGTTTGATTCTGACAAGATTTGATTTTTGGAAGCAGCATTGCCTATTTATGGCAGGTTGCGACTTCATGTAGCTCTTTGGATCTTGAAGAGGCAAAGTGACATTTTTGGTGTCAACAAATGCCCCCTCGAGGTACAGCGACGAGTTGCTTAACTTTTGTAGTCGATGTGCCTCGAAGAGATTTTCGAAGGAGAGCCTGTGACTTGACCAAGAGTCTTTGAGCAGTCTTTCTTTTTGGTATTTGTAGCCTTTTGAGCTTCCAGGGGAATTTTATGGTAGTGAAAGGGATCACGTACCATCTCGAGGCAAAGTTTTGAAGATGACATCAAGGATGTGGATTTGGGTTTTGACCTTGTGACCTAACAGGCTATATGTGGCATGTTAGGGGGTCGGGTTTGGTTTTGATCGTGTGACCCAACAAGCTGTATGTGGAATGTTGGGGGATCAATTTTGGTTTTGATCTTGTGACCTAACAGGCTGTATGTGGCAAGTTAGGGGACCAGGTTTTGGTTTTTGGTTTTGGTATTGTGACCTAACAGGCTGTATGTGGCAAGTTAGAGGACCAGGATTTGGTTTGATTTTTGTGGAATGTCAATTTCAAGATTTTGGCTCAATTTGGTAGATGAGGCTGGATGGTTTGATTTTTAGAAGCTCATGGGGCTTGGAATTCTCTTTTGTATGGTCCAATCAACTCAAAAGAGGCATGAAACCATTTTTGTATGCTCTTGGTAAGAGGGATTTCTCTTTGACTAAAAGCCCAAAAAAAATTATTTTTTTTTTTTTTTGTGCCTAGGTGGTCAACCTGGCTCATATGGGCTAACCCATGGGACCTTAAGCTTTTGAAATGGCTTAGATCTCATATGGTGTCATTTTTGTAAAGAATATCCAAAAATATCTCATTTGGATAGAGAATATCTAAGAATATCTTTACTTGGAGAGAATCTCTCATGATCCCTTTATTTTGGGATAGGATATCTCAAGATATCTTTCTTTTGGGAAAGAATCCGTCATCGATTTCTTTTTGGGAGAAAATCCTTCAAGATATCTTTCTTTTGGGAAAGAATCTTTCTAATCTCTTTCTTTTGGTAAGGTTACTAATTAGTAACACTTACCTCTTTCTTCTTTCCTTCTTTGGTTTGCTCTCCTCTATAAAAGCAAGGAGAAGGTTGAATCTCTTGCTCTTATTACTTTCTTTTGCAATAATCTCAAGAGGGCTTCAAGACCAAGAGTTCTTCTTCTTCAAGATCTTCAAGACTTTTCTTCTTCTTCTCCATCAATGGCTTCAAGTAAGTTCTCCTTTTTTTTTCAAGAAAACTCCATTGTAGGAAAAATAAAGTTCTTTTTTTTCTTTTTTTTTTTGTTTCTTTTTTTTTTTTTCTTCTTTTTTTTTTCTTTCACGTGTTTGCTTCTTTTTTTTTTCACACGTTTTCTTTTTTTTTGCTTTCTTTTCTTTTTCTTTTTTTTTTTGTTTTGTTTTTTTTTTTGTGGGCCGTACGGACAGATCCGTACGGATCTGGCCGTACGGCCACGTGGCCTGTGGGCCACGGCCTGTGGGCCATCTCCCTTTTTTTTTCTTTTTTTTTTGTTTTCTTTCCCTCCTTTTTTTTTGAGTTTGTGACTTGCTAACACTTTTTTTTTTGTCAGCTGACTTGCCACAGGGTTCTGATGACTTTGAACCATCGATGGACGCAAATGTTGATGATGCTTTCGATGAGTTCATGGAGGAAGAGAGTGTTCCGCCAGTCGTCGAAGAAGGTATTTTATAGTAATAACCCTGATAATGATTTTCAAACAGGATTATATTCATACCTTTTTGTGTTTCTTTGGCAGGTTTTGAAGTGACAGAGGAGGGTCCGTCGCTTCCAGAGCAAGGGATACAGAGGTTAATCCAGAGGTAGAGACTCCTGGGACCAGTTCTGACAATGTTGAGGAGATTCCTCGCGCTGAGATTCCTTCCCGAGCAGGAGCAGCTTCAACTGGAAAGAGTTCTTTTGTTACTCTTTCAACAGATGATGACATGAGCAGCCGACCAACGGAGTTGGGCGAATCTTCAGCTGGGCCATCTCTTCTTTTTGCGAAGAAGGTGGTGGTGCGAGTTCTGAGCTCTTGGATTGAGACTCTCTTTTCTGGGCACTTGGAAGCCGGATTTAGCATGATCCAGCATGTGCGTGAGATTCTCAGTGATGCTGAAGAGGCTGGTCTGGATGTCACAAATGCCAGGGCGATCGTTAATAGGATCATTGAGCTGGGTGACAAGTGGTTTGAGACCATGGGTTTTCCTGACGATCAGTTCTTCAAGGAGATGTTCTTGGACCCTGTGGATAAGGCTCAATCTGACCTGGATGAGGCTACAGAAAGCAAGAAGCAGGCAGTCCGAGAGAGGAACTTAGAAGAGATAACCATCATTAGGCTGACACATGACCTTAACATCCTTGATAGGGAGGTCGATGAGGCCAGGAAACGTCTTGAGCATCTGCAGGCACAAGTCGCTGCCAAGTGGACTGAAATAACAGAGGCTCGTGAAAGGGAGACTGCTCTGATTCATCGAGTTGCGGATGCCAATCGAGTTCTCAAAAGGAAGTCTGATGAGAACAAACAATGGAAAACCGCTCGAGGGAAGCTTCCCAGTGCAAAAGAAGGGTTACAGCCCACCCCAGCATCTCATGGCAGGTTCCTGAAGAAGCGTGCCTTGGAATCCTTGACGGATGAGGCCAAAAGCTTGCTTAAGGAGCTGAACTCTTGGCTGGAGACCATTGTTGATTGAGCTCCTGTATAGAGAAACCATCCTTTTTTCTTTATTTTTTTTGGTACCAGTTGTATTTTTTTTTGGTACTTTTTTTTTTTAGTGCTTGTGAACACTTTCTTTTTTTTGGTACCACATGTATTTTTTGGTACTCTTTTTTTTGTTATCCCTACGCTCACTTGAATCTTTTTGTGATAAAAGTAATTGCTAAATGGGATGCTCTTTTTTTTTGTTATCCCTACGCTCACTTGAATCTTTTTGTGATAAAAGTAATTGCTAAATGGGATGCTTTTTTTTTTGTTATCCCTATGCTCACTTGAATCTTTTTGTGATAAAAGTAATTGCTAAATGGGATTTGATCAAAAGGTTGTCATTTTGTGAAAATCTTTTGTCAAGTGATTGTTTTGGCATGAAAGCCAGGTTTTCGTTTGTGGCATGGAAGCCAATTTTGGCATGAGAGCCAGCTTTTCTTGTGGCATTGATAGCCGAGTTTTTTTTGTGGCATCTATAGCCAGTTTTGGTGGCATTGATAGCCGGTTTGTTTTGTTTTGGTGGCATTGATAGCCGTTTTTTTTTTTTTTTGAAATCCAAGTTTTTTGTTTGTGGCATTGATAGCCGGTTTTGTTTTGGTGGCATTGATAGCCGGTTTGTGGCATTTATAGCCTGTTTTGATGGCATTTATAGCCGGTTTTGATTGCATTTATAGCCGGTTTGGTTTTCAAAAAATGCAAGTATCGACTAAAAGTCGCCTCCCTGCTGAATGTTCTTGCAAGTATAGATGGAATGTCGCATCCTTGCTCATTCGGTTGCGAGTATCGATGGAATGTCGCATCCTCGCGGATTTGGGTGCAAGTATCGATGGAATGTCGCATCCTTGCTTTTCAAAAATTTTTGGTTTTGCGGGTACTGACTTGATGTCGTTTCCCCACGATTTTTGAAATTTGTGGTTTTCTCGAACCTTTGGGTTATGGATATCAACTGAAATGTTGCGTCTCCACAATTTTTTAGGTTTTTTCGAACCTTTGAAATTTGGGTTGTGGATATCAACTGAAATGTTGCATCTCCACAGTTTTGGATTTTGCAAGTACCGGCAAAATGTCGCTTCCTTGCGATTTTGGAAGTGTGAACATGGTTCGCTTGCTTCCGATTTGTGCGAGTATCGGCTAAGCGTCGCTTCCTCGCGGTTTTTTGAAAAACCATTTTTTTTTTTGTTTAAAGACACGAGGGTCATAAGTTTTGACCTAAAACCATTTTGGCGGTAAAAGGCAGGGTGGACTAGGGTGGAAATCCCTGAATCCGGATTTTGTTTCAAACCATGAATTTTGGGTTCAAGGGTTGAAAATTTTGGTCAAGTTAGGGAAAGGTTCCTAAACTTGGATATTTTTTTTTTTAGAACAATGAAACGATGAAAGTAAGCATTGTTTTAGATTTCTAGAAATTTCAACATTTGATATGAAAATTCTAAAAAAGGGTGGGTTTAGCGAGCGTGTACCTGGAAACCGGCTTTGGCCGTGCAGGCATTGCTCTTACCCAGTTGGGTAAGTCTTTAAGGGTAGTACCGCTTTAAGAACTTGCCGTTGATGGGCAGCATACATCTGTCACCTTCCATGTTTAGGAGTGCGTATGCGCCATTAGAGAAAACCTTGTCGATGACGTAGGGTCCCTCCCATTTTGGCTCAAATTTGCCTTTGGACTTGTGAGCGAAGACCATTGGTCTTTTTACCGCAAGAACCAAGTCACTCTTTTTGTAGGCGCGTTGCCTGACCTTTTTATCGAAAGATCCTGCCATACGTGCTTGGTAAAGTTCAATGCTTTGTTGAGCTTCGAGCCGTCTCTCATCGAGATTGTCCAGCTCATGGAGTCGCAATTTGACATTGCTTTCTTGAGTCATGTCATTTTGCAAGGATACCCTCAAGGAAGGAATTTGTACTTCCAAGGGCACGACAGCTTCGCATCCATAGACCAAGGAGAATGGTGTGCTATGGGTTGGTCCTCGAACGGTGGTTCGATAGGCCCACAAAGCTTCAGACATTTTGTCGCTCCAGTCTCTTTTGTGACTAGAGACCATTTTTTTGAGGATTTTGCAGAGCGTCTTGTTGAAAGCTTCTGCTAACCCGTTTGCTGCCGGATTGTATGGAGTCGAAGGACAGCTTTGGATTTTGTATTTGTCGCAGAACCTGTAGAATCGATGATCCCGGAACTGTGGTCCGTTATCATGGACGAATCTTTTGGGTATGCCGAAACGACAAATGATGTTGGTGCGTAGGAACTGAAGGACTGATGAGGTCTTCATTTCGTTAAACGCAAATGCTTCTGACCACTTGGAGAAATAATCCGTAGCGGCGAAGATGAAGCGATGACCTTTGCTTGAAGGGGGAGAAATAGGACCTATGATGTCCATACCCCAGGCTTCGAAAGGCCATGAGATCGCTGTAGGATGCAGCCATTCTGGAGGCATGTGAATGTAATCTCCATGAACTTGGCATTGTTGGCAGCGCTTAGCAAATTGCATTGCGTCAGCTACCATGGTAGGCCAGTAATATCCTAACCTTTTTATCTGATCATAGAGCTTAGGTCCAGCCTGATGAGCTCCACAAAGACCAGCATGAACTTCTTTGAGTGTTTCTTCAGTCTCTTGTTGTGACAAGCAGCGTAGAAGTACTCCGTTGAAGGATTTCCTGTAAAGGATTTTTGAAGGAATATCCAAATGGAAGCTTGGGGTTCGCTCCGACTTCCGACCACTTGGTGGCATTCAGCAACTGCTTGGTGTGTGTTAAGAGGAGGAAGGATTCTCCTTTCGCACACTGTGATTTGCATGTTTTCCCCTTCCTGGATTGCCATGGATGCGGCAAGTCCGGCTAGGGCATCTGCACGTATGTTTTCACCTCTACGAATGTGGGTGATGTGACAGATGTCAAACTTTTGCAGAAGTGATTGTGCCTTGTTGTAGTAGGGCAACAAATCTGGCTTCCTGACTTCAAATTTCTGATTCATCTGGTTGACGATCAGTTGAGAGTCTCCAAAGACTTCCAGCATGGTGATACCAGATTCGATGGCGAGTTCCAATCCTAAGATCAGAGCTTGATATTCAGCTGCATTGTTTGTGCATGGTTCCAGTAGCGAGAAAGCGTGTGGAATCATGTATTTGTCGGGGCTAACAAAGAGGATGCCAACTCCCGAGATCAGCTGTCTTTTTTCATTTGTCCTGGTTGCACCGTCAAAGTACATATCCCAGGAGGCACTTTGTGAGAAAGTCTCCACATTGTAGACTGGTTCGTCTGGGAGATCATCTCTGAGTGGAGAATCTTTAGGCAATGGATGCTCTGCGAGGAAGTCCGCTAGAGCTTGCCCTTTGATTGCTTTTTGTGGTACATACCTAATATCAAATTGTGACAGAAGGATGGACCATTTTGCCAGTCGAGCATTGAGAGAACCTGCCTTTGTGACAAGGACCTTCAAGAGGTTGACCCTCGAGACCAGGTAGACTGTGTTGGAAAGCAAGTAGTGACGCAGCTTTTGTACGGCGAACATCACTGCAAGACATTCTTTTTCGACTGGAGAGTAGCGATGCTCTGCACCTACTAGCATGCGGCTGAGGTAATATAGAGCAGCTTCTTTTCTTTGATCATTTTCTTGTGCAAGCAGAGCTCCCAGAGAGTGATCAAGGGCTCTTGTGTACAAGATGAATGGTTTTCCAGTGGTAGGAGCAGTTAACACTGGAGGTTTTGTCATGTATGACTTGATGTCTTGGAAAGCAGCTTCACAGTCAGCATCCCAGACAAAGTTTACACCCTTTTTCATCAACCGGGAGAATGGACGGCATTTCCCCGAAAGATTGGAGATGAACCGTCTAATGTAGGCTAATCTCCCTTGAAGCCCTTTGAGTTCTCTCAAGGTTCTTGGAGAGGGCAATTCTAGAATGGCTTTGACTTTTATGGGGTCAAGCTCTATTCCAGCTTTCCGAACTAAGAATCCGAGGAACTTACCCGACGAGACGCCGAAGAAGCATTTCAACGGATTCATTCGCAGTTTGTGTTTGCGAAGCCGGAGGAAGACTTCTCGAAGGTCTTCGAGATGATCTTCTTTTCTTTTGCTTTTGACGGCGAGGTCATCAACGTAACATTCAACCGTCTTGTGCTGCATATCTTGGAATATTCTCATCATAGCCCTCTGATATGTGGCATCAGCATTCTTCAGACCAAATTGCATGACAGTGTAACAATACACGCCAAATGGGGTTCGAAAGGATGTATGTTTTTCATCCTCAGGATGCATCTTTATCTGATTGTAGCCAGAGAAACCATCCATGAATGTCATTCGCTCGAATCCACAGGTATTATCAATCATTACCTCTGGTATGGGGAGCGAAAATTCATCTTTTGGGCATGCGCCATTCAGGTCTCTATAATCAATACAGACCCTGATCTGCCCATTTTTCTTTGTCACGGGGACAATGTTGGCCAACCATTCAGGATGTTGTTCCTCACGGATGAAGCCGACGCTTTTGAGTTTTTGAACTTCTTGTTCAATTTTATCCATCACATCTGGACGGAATCTTCTTTGGCCTTGCTTGACAGGCTTGATGTCTTCTTGAAGATTGAGTTTGTGAACTGCTACTTTGGGGTCTAAGCCTGGCATTTCAGCGTAAGACCATGCAAAGCAATCAACGAACTCACGAAGAAAGGCGATATACTCAGGTAACTCATCATCCTTTATATTCTTGCTTATGAATAAAGGACGTGGGTTATCTGGTGTTCCCAAGTCTATCTTTTGAACAGGATCTTCTGTTGGAAGGTTCGAAGGTGGTTCCTCCACAATATTTTCGGAGGCTTCCAGCTCAACGAAACCTTCTGGAGTTTCAAGGGCATTTCCAGACCAAGGTTTTGTTCCTTTCCACGGGTCTTCTTGATCGATGATTTTCCCAAGGCTTGCTATGAGATGATCCCAATCGCCTGTTGAAACCGAGTCGAAGTAGGCTACTTCTTTTGGAGATGAGGATTCTTCTGGGTCAAAAGTCCACACGTCTGTGCCATCGGACAACTCCTCTTCATTTTCGGAGAAAATCGTGCCAATTGGATGAGCTTCCTGGATCTTTGTCAGGTGACTCATCAAAGAGATATCCAGGGAGATCGATGTCTTCATGGACTTGAGATGTTGAGGCTTGGTCAGTATATTGACTTTTAAGCCTTTGTGTCAACTGTCTCAAGGGAGTGTCAGGATCATACCCTAACCCGTGTGAAGACTTTTCTACATAGCCGTAGAGTCTCCAATCTTCCAGCTGGCTTTTGGTCAAGACGGGCCCCAATGGCGTGAGAATACCGCGTCCTTCTCCCAAACCGACTGGGTTTTGAGCGTCATAGCCCATTTTCTTCATAATAGCTTGTGCCACAGAACTGTATAAGGATAGTTGAGGCGTACCTTTATTTTGGAAAGGTTCAAGCATGGACTTTGATGAAGAAGCATCCGATCTATGGAAGAAGATCGGCTTTTCCTTTGTTGAAGTTGCTGGAACAACGAAGGAAGCTGACGTAGGATCTTCTATGTCAGAAGTTGTCTCCATTGGAGTAAGAGCAAGCTGAACTTGCTGAGTGTCAGCTTGGCTTGACGATGTGTCATCTTCTGGCTCTGAATCCGAGTCCGTGTCTTGCATGATAGACACGAAAGAGACAACAAATTTGTCCCCAGGCTTTTGTTTTGCCTTCTTCACTTTAGTTGTGATGACCAAAGGCTTTGAAGATTTGAGGGAGATGATGAAGGGAGTTTGCATGCTCTCTTCAGATTTACCGGATGGTTTATTTTCTTCCGGTGATTGTTGAGGAGCTTTGCCTTTATCTTTCTGGAGATTTTCGGCAAAGGATGCTGTGTGCTTTTCCTCTTCTTCTTTTTCACCTTCATACATCTGTGAGTCTGCGAAGTGGACTTCTTTACCTTTGAAGGGTTTTCTGTCCGCAAAGACTTGATGTATCATGCCGTCGTCGCCAACAAACTTGATGCATTGATGTAGAGTTGAAGGGACAACACCATTCTTATGGATCCAAGGGCGTCCGAGAAGGATGTTGTAGCATGAAGGGGTCTTTATTGCATACACTGTGACCTCAGAGATAAGATCACCGATCTGCAATTTGAACCTGATTTTGCCGATAGGCCTTTGAGTACTCCCAACGTATCCAAAGATAGATACAGATGTGTGGCTCAGTTTGCTGGGTGGGATGCCCAACTCTTCAAGAGCCGATGTGGAGATGAGGTTGAGTGCAGAACCTGGGTCGATCTGAACTCTGTGCATAGGCATTTCCTTGATATACCCTGTGAAGTACAGGGGTCGGTTATGCCTGGTTTCGCCAAGTAGGAGGTCATCCTTTGTAAAGGCGATGGTTGCACTGGCTGCTTTTTTAACCGAGAGGCATTCAATGCATGATCCCTCAGTTTTCTTCTTTTCTCCCTTTGAGGAGGCTTCTGATTTTTTGACCCGGTAATCCATTTCAATTTGGAGGACTTGCGGGGCATGTTTGTCGACATCCTCATTCAGCTTTTGTAATTCCGAAATGAGATTATCACGAGTGTGCGGAGACATTCGCAACAAATCTAGGATGTGTAGACGTGCAGGTATGTGCTTGAAATGTTCAATCAAGTCATACTTGAAAGCCTCCTTAGGGCCTGCATGTTCATCATTGTTGCCACTAGGGGCGCTTACAACATCTTTTCCTGAAGGATTTACATATGTAAAGGAAGATTGGTTGTAATTTTTGTGGTAGTCCCGGCCAGAGCGGGTGCCTCTACCAACTTCGAGAGCTTCTTGGGAAGGGTCTTCGTTTGGAAGATTGTCTTCAGGATCAAGAGGCTGTCGTTTTTCATTTGCTGAGGATGCATCAGCAGCAGAGTTACCATCCTCAGTGATTGTGTTGCATGGAGCATTTTCCGGGAACAAGTCCTGAACAGCATCGAGCAATCTTTCTTCTTCGTTGACTAATTCATCGTCCCAAGCATCAATAGCTGGGAATTCTTCAGTCAGGAAGGGTGTGAACTTTGAAGTCACAGTCTCAGGAGAAGAAACCTGAGAGGGTGTCATCTCAGTGAAAGTCACGTGAGACGAGGTGGCTCCAGAAGATATATTGCTAGGTGTCGCCGGAGTGTAAGTGCTCTCATCAGACGATGCTTCGGAAGAGCTATAATCCCGAATTATCACATTACAGGAAGCTCTGACGGGAGACGTTGCCTGATCGGAGTCAGACTCATCCTCGGATGTGAGAGGATCATCTATCCAGCAATTTTCTCCATTTTCAGGAGTTAAGGGAGGATGTACCTGGTGGTCTTCAGGGACTTCAGGCTCTGGATTGCGAGGAGGCTCGTTGACGCGTTCTTGCTCTTGTTCTAGAGCGAGTCGCTGCAAGATCCTTGCATATCCTTCAAGATCAGGCATGGAAGCCGGATCTTCTTCTTCATCATCTCTTTGTGGCTCAACATTGTTGATTCCCACTGGAGTAATGAGAGGTGATGGGTCAGCAACATTTTCTTGTACAGCTTCTTGGTCTTCTTCATCATCAGACCAGGATCCTTGTGGCTGTAGGGGGTTATACCAGATTACTGGCATAAGATGAGACTCAGGAACCCATTCTTCATCGGAGAGATATTCTCCTGTTTCAAGGGACTCCTCCCACTCATCTGTGTAGTTGGATTCGAATCCATCATCGGTGTCGCTGGACTCGTATCCATTAATGGAGAATCCAACTACCGAATTGCAAGAGTATGATGCCTCCTGCATGGCTTCTTTAAATTGAGGTGGCATGAAATCACTGAGAGTGAATTTCCTTACCCCCTTTGAAGTCTCTGGAAGGGATGTTTTTGCTACCTCCAGTGAAGCGGTAGAGGAAGCCTCTGCCTTTTCTTTGACCTCTAGTTTTGGCTGGGTCTTCTCTTGCCGTTTGAGCTTGAGGAGATGTTTCCTAGCCTGCCTTCGCTGTTGAGCTGTAGGCTTTATTTTCACGACCTCCCAATTTTCATCTTCCAGGAGATCGGGATGTACCCATATCGGTTGTCCGTCTGGTGTCGGGTAAGGAACCAGTTCCTCGGACGCTTGGATTGAGTTTATCACCTCAAAGGAAGTAATGATCTTCTTCTTCGATGATTTTGATGTTTGTCCACATGTCACCATGTTGATGGAGGCAGACCCATAGTTTTTGTCAAAGGTGATGACTCCGTTTTTCCACATCTCATTTATTTTCTCTCTCACAACGAAGCATTGATTGAGAGGATGCGAGATCATCTGGTGGTATGGACAGTACCGAGGATCGTTGGTTTTGCCAACATCACCCGGTCTTTTTGGTTCAGGCAAGGTGAGCTTGCCGTTTGCCACAAGAGCCCCGAAGATTTCATCAACATCTTCATCAAACGGGTATTTCTTCTCTACTCATTCTTTGAAGGCGTCTGAGAGTTCAGGTCTCTTACCAGCAGCTTTGTTTTCAGCTTTCTTTGGTGGCTGAGGAGCTGACTTGGTCTGCACATTGAGGACCTCTTTCTTCTTTGGTTTAGAGGTTGCAATGGCGGTTGGCTCTTTTCTTGATGATTTCTGACTGTTGAGGTCTTTAATCACCGTTTCAGCTTCAATGGAAGCTTCTAGGAGTTCTCCCAGGTTTTTTTGATTTGTTGCCGATGATCATGGAGCGGATTCTGGCTCTCATGTTGTTTCGGCAGATGTCGACTAGCGACGCTTGTGGCAATACATCAGAGCATTTGTATGCCATTGCTTTCCACTTGTGAATGAAGTCATATGTTGATTCATTCTCCCCCTGTTTTAGGCTGCACAGCTGAGCCATAGTAGCGGGATGATCTTCACCTTTGAAGTGAGTCAGGAAGCGTGTCTCTAGCATGGCCCAGTTTTGGATTGAGTCCTCCGGCAGAGTGGAGTCCAATCGAAGGCCGTACCTTTTAGGGTACTTGCAAGAGGCGGATCTTGAGTGCATCTTGATCCGCGATAGCTCCCGTCAGGATCTTGAAGTGGATGACGTGCTGTCTGGCTGATCCTTTCCCCGTATATGTTTGGAGAGTAGGATGCTTGAATTTGGTGGGGAACGGGACCGAGTCCATCCATAAGGGATATGGTGGCTTGATCCCATGCTCCTTGAGTATATCCTCTTCTTTTGCTTTGGCGAGGATACTGTCTACGTCCTTTTTGGTAAGGGCGTGTGACTCATTTTCTTCTCCATTTACCTCGTCGTCTTGATGATTCGGAGGAGGTTCATTGTTCGCCTGATTTTGGAAGGCGAGGAGAAGGTTTTCCATCAGAGTTTCAATCCTCTGCTGGCCCTGTTCCAACTGCTGGATGCGGGTGATCGCATCTTCTGGAGGTGGATTGCGGGGTGGTGGCTCAGAATTTGTAGCCAAGACATTCATCCTTCGTGATTCAAACGAAGAAACTGTCCTGGTGACTGAGCTGGGGCTCATTCTTTTTTGAAGAAGAGCTTGAGGAAGGATCACTCTGCTGTCCTTTGCTTGAAGGAGCAAGGGATTCTTCTGAATGTCTTCTTGTCCTTGAGACACTGCGGGTCGTCGGACGTCGGACATGGATTTTTGTTGCTGATTTTTGGCGCCTTCTGGTTTTTCCAACCATATGGACGGCAGCAACTTGGTTGGGTCTTTCTTTTTCGACCCATTTGGGAGAGACTTGAAGTGTAGGAGGCTGGGTCCTTTGCTTCTCTAGTCTCTTTTTGTCTATACGACGCGCGGCGGCGTATGCGACGAGCAATTTGAGCTTCGGTCAGCTCTGACTGGGCTTTGACGATGAAGGATGTGCTCCCTCGGGCGCAGCAGCCGAGCCTGTCTTCTTTGTAGCTGGGCAAGGACAGGATGCGAACCCTGTCCTTCGCCAGTTGCAGCGAAGCTTTGAATTTTTGAAGTTTGGCCCCTGTAGAGATGAAGGGTCGAACTACAGGTTTGTAGGCCTTAGCAGGTGTTTGCAGAGGCCTTGTGATGCATGACTTGATTTTGGGCTTGTAGGAACAAGCCGGCTCATGCTGGGATGACTTGGAAGTCGAGTCGGAGATGGGTCTCTCCTCTTTCATGTAGGCAAGAGGATAGAACTGGTTCTCCTTGAGTGGGGCCAGGAATGCTGGCTTAGTGGATGTATGGGACCTTCTCTGTTTTGGTGAAGGTCTTGGGGACCAAGTCTTGGGGTAGACCTGGTTGTTTGCAGGTCGAGGCTTCGTGGGGCTGCCATGGGCTTCAGGCCTTCTGGCGCTCGCCTTTGGTGTCACGGTAGTGACACGTTGAGAGGCGAGTTTCTGCTTCTTGGAGGGAGCAGTTTGTTCCTCAGGAAGTGGGAATGGTCCCAGCGTCCCAAAGACGATAGTCCGGGGAGTCGAGGTCGACCCAGAGTTCAGAGAGTTGCCGAGGGAGTTGACACTTCGGCAGCTGATGGGGCGCTTGTAGGTGCGCGTGGTTTGCTTCTGTTGAAGCATGAGTTGGTGCTTGTTTTCATCGAAAGTAATGGTTAGTGAAGCTGCCATTGTTAGTTTTCGAAAATTTCTGAAACAAGACCACATCCATTAGTAATCACAAGAATATAATGATCATAAATGGGGAGTTCTATGGTTTCGTCTTTTCAAATTGCTCGAGGTAGATGACCCAAGCAATATGAGGAAGGCAAAATGCCATAGAAGGTACAATTGTTCTGATCGCAGGTATGGTAAGCCCGGAATGGGCATCCCAGTGACTGCTAGAAGCAATTGTGAACTTAAATTCGACTTATCGAGAAGCAAAGCTTGCTCGAGGTAAGAAGAATATAAAGTTGGAGTTACAGATGTGCCGGTCGCAATACAGTAGACCCTGAAAGGGCGTACTAGTACCGCTAGACACAAATGTTTTGAGACCGCATCCATGAGATGAGATTCTCTGTTTTGAAAGGTCAAGATTGGATTCATCAAAGAGAGCAGATGGTATTCCGATCTGAACACGGGCTCAGCGATTTCCGCGAGCGCCAGTGCTCAGAAAGAAATGAACCATAATTTCTCGGATCTGAATCTAAAGATGACGAGTTTTTTTTTTTTGAAAAGTCAATATCGGGTTCATCAAAGAGAGCAAAAGGCATTCCAATCTGAACACGGTCTCAGCGATTTCCGTGAGCGCCAGTGCTTAGAAAGGAGAAGACCAAGATTTCTCCAATCTAAACCCAAAATGACGGAAGTTTTTTTTTTAAGATTTTGAAGATTTTTTTTTTTTTTTTAAAATCTTTTTTTTATTTTATTTATTTTATTATTTTTTATTATTTTTTATTTTTATTTTTAAGATTTTTTTTTTTTTTGAAAAAAAATTTTATTTTTTATTTTTTATTTTAAATTTTTATTTTTTTTAAAAAAAAATTTATTTATTTTTTTAATTTGTTTAAAAGACGAGAGAGTACACATAGGCCTCCTAACCCGGTCTTATGAAATCTTGATTGATAGAATTGCCCCCAGGTAAGGGTAGGATTACTTAATGAACCCGTTTGGAGGACCCTTGCCTAGAACAGTCAAGCTGTCTCCACACTCTGGACAAGGCTTTTCTTTGAATCAACCATGATCAAAGAACACAGTTGGTTTAACCTTAGTGGTCTATGTCTTTTTTTTTTATATTTTTTTTTTATTTTTATTTTTTTATGAACTCATCAAAGAGAAACAATGGCCCAAAACCTTAGTCGAACAGGCTCAACATTTCTGCGAGCGCGATGAACGATAGGAACGGATCAAGGTTTCTCAATTTTGAATCCAAATTGAGAAATCTAAAAAAAAAAAATTTATTTTTTATATATATATATATTTTTTAGATCTTTAATGAACTCATCGAAGAGAAACAATGGCCCAACCCCCGATCCGAACACGGTCTCAGCGATTTCCGTGAGCGCCAGAGCCCAGAAGGGAGAGGATCAAAGTTTCTCAATTTTGAATCCAAAATGAAAAATCTGATTTTTTTTTGTTTTTTGTTTTAAAATTTTTTTTTTTTGAAAAGAGAAAGAGTGGAAATAAATTCAAAGAATTAGAAATTTCCAAACGAAAAATCTCATCTCATTTTTTAGATGCAGAATTCAACATAGGCCACCAATTATAAAGTAGCCAAGGAATCGAGAAAAGAAATATAAGCATAGAGCAAAATATATGATATGCAAATATTTCATTTCTAGCATCGTGTTCTCAAATAAACGAGTCCCACCAGGTGTGCCAGCTTGATGGACCGCGCTCCAATGCTCGAGTTCCTACCGAGGTCGGCGGACGTGGGAGTCCGTTTGGTTCCGACCCTTTCGTAACCAGGGGGCAGGGGCGTGCATCAACATTTCTTTTTTTGTGTGGGTGTGCCAGATTTTCTATTTTTACTTGGAATTGCAAGTGGTGATCCGGAGATCAACCTTCGCAAGTAAAAAGGAAATCAACTTCTTTCAAGTTTTCCATTGCACATATATTTAAGAAAAGAGACATTTTTCTTGGTTTGCCGTGAAAGGCGATTTTTTTTGGCATTTATAGCCGATTTTGGCGTTTATAGCCGATTTTTGGCGTTTATAGCCGATTTACAATCCTTATCAATAATGAAAGACAAGAATTGTGATTTTTGTCTCTTTTGAAAAAATACAAACTACAATGAAAAGCAAGAAAAGGAGGATCTAACTTCTCAGGAGATTGTGGGGGACTCGTTTAGATTGACGGTCGCAAGCCATATGTGGGCTTCGCCATCATCCATGCAGATGAGAACAGAGGATGCTATTGATTCGCTTGGCTTGGCTATAACCTCAGGTTTTTAGAGGACAAAGACCAAAAGGAGGTCCTATGTCCAATAAAAAGCCGAGTAGACGGGCAGAAAAGTCACATCTAAGCCATTGGAGGCAGGAGGAGAAGGCAAGGACCTTGGGGGGGGTACCCCCCAAGGGACTTTTGTCACCTTGTTGCGGTGGCCGGTGTAGAACTTCCGCAGAGTTTCTCTCTTTTTCCTTTCTCTGGATTTCTGTGCTTCTGTCTGTCTGTGTGTTTGTGCTTTTTTCTGATGATCTGTCCTTCTTGGAGAGCTCTCCTATTTATAGGCTTTTAGGTAGCCATTTAGGAGGGTTTATGAGCCCTGATTGTCATAAAGCTGCATAATGGGAGGAGTTACAAAATTGAATTGTTTATTTTGTAACTCCTTTTTCTTGGCTTCTGATTGGCCGGAGGAGATTGAGGGCATTTAATTGCCTTTAATCGCCATGATGGGAGGAGTTTCATGGGTTAAATGCCATGAATCTCTTGACTTGTAACTCCCGAATGCTTGCTTCTGATTGGGCCGTCCAAAGAAATGGATTAATGACTGTAATAAAGCTAGTCAATTAATCGCATTAAGTGGTCGCCGAGCAGCTGAAGAGTCGCGGGCCGTGCCACGTCTTTTGGGATTCTTCTGTCGATGATCATCGATGGATCTTCATGTAGATCGACATCAGATGACCATGTAATTTCAGGTGTTTGTTGCCAACAACGGGTCGGTGCCATCTGTCTTGTCGATTTCTCGATCGGTCGGGTAGAAAGCACACTTTTTTTTGGTTGACCGGGTGGCGATCAATATTGTTTCCGATACTCTTGATGATTGACCCGTGTTTTGGACGGATGTCAGAGGACTTGGTGTCTCAAAAGCATGAATTTTGGAAAGTACTAGAGGCTGGGCTCTTCGAATCGCGAAAAAACGGCGAAAACCGGGGTTTCCGGGGCCTTCCCGGCGACCCCGGGATCCAAGGTCGCCGGCGACCCTGGGCCAGGGTCGCAGGGGCCTGCGACCCTGGGGGGGTTTTCCCCCCTTTGTGTCCCGTTTTGTGTCCGTTTTTGCTGTTTTTTCGATTCTTTTTTCTCCTGTACTTTTCCTTGACATTTTGACCATTTATTGGCCTAATTTCTTTGTAGGAAACCTGATGAGAATCCTTGCATTTTATTTTGCAAAGTTTCTAATTTCCTGAGAAAGCCGAAGACTTTGTCGCGCAGAGCTGCCGATTTTCCGTCAGAAGCTGAAACTGGGTCAAACGATGTCGGAATGACCTGAAATTTGGTGTGAAGCCTCCTGAGCAATAAATAAGACCAACCATAGGATTTTGTTTGAGTTTTGAAGCCGTTTGGGGTCCTATCACCAGTAGACTTACTTTTTGTCGCGATGAAGATGTCGCGGTTTGATGTGCGGTCAACCGATGTCCGATTGACTTGAAATTTGACAGGGAACCTATTGGAGTCATTTTAAGATGATCCATAGGCTCTGTCTTGGAAACCATGGTCCCGGAGAGCTTTGCCGCCGAGAGGCCGGATTTGGCTTCCGAGCGTCAAACTATGGTCAAATGTTGTGGAAATGACCTGAAATTTGACGTGTAGCCCTTTATAAGCATTTTGAAGCCGTCCATGTGCTCTATCTGATGAGTAATGGCCTCGGTGGTTCTCACCGCCGAGAGGCTTGATTTAGCTGTTCGAGGGTTGATGTGGGGTCAAACGTTGTCGGTTTGACTCGGAACTTGACGTGGAGCCTTTTGGAAGTATTTTGAGACCATCCATCGGCCCTGATCGAAGATTTGGTGTCTCCGATGCTTTTGTCGTCGAGAGCTCCTTTTTAGCTGTCGGGGAAGCGAAGTTAGGCCAAATGATTTTGAAATGGCCCGAAACTTCTTGTGTACTCCTCTTTTGGCTGTCTTGAAGAATCTTGCAGTTTTTGTTTGATTCTGACAAGATTTGATTTTTGGAAGCAGCATTGCCTATTTATGGCAGGTTGCGACTTCATGTAGCTCTTTGGATCTTGAAGAGGCAAAGTGACATTTTTGGTGTCAACATGCCTTAGTACTTGGTCTCTTGCCCCCTGCCAGCTGATGCCCAATGGCTACAAGGTCGTCATGGGCGCGGCGAAACTAAACGAGGTTATAGGGATCAACCTCGGTGTCCATGCAATCGAGGATGCATATGGGATTTGTAAGGCCGGGGGGGGGGGGGCAACTACTACCTCCGGGTGAAACAGGGGCTTCGTCTTGGCTTTGGAAGATTCAAATAAGAATGTCGAGGACGACCTCTTCTGCGTCTCGGGGGACTATGAGTTCGGCGCCGGTGAGGATAGAATGCGCATGGTCCTGCGCCACCTCGAGATCGTCCCAAGTAAACATCGTCCCTCCATTTTGCTCATTTTATTCACCCTTTGCATTGCCGAACTGATGTCTTGTCTTATTGTGCAGAACTGCAAGAGAGGCGGTGTCGAGCGGTTCGCGACGGCTGGAAGAAGAACGTAGCTGACCATAAAAAGGTCAAAAAGTACACCGGGTACGAGAACAGGACGGCCTGGGAGCTATTGGGCTACACGCCGAGGTATCGTGGTCATTACAAAAGGGTCAAGACAGTGCAGGGGGACAAGCCGCAGACTGGCGCTCCTTCCGTCACATTGGCCATGCCCTGGGGTATTTCGCTGACTGATCCAGTTGCTAACCGAATTGCATCTGGTGTCGAGGCGTCCACTTCCGCCAGTACGGGGTCAGTAAGCCTGACAGAGGCCGTAGAAGCTTATTCATCTTATCAAGGGGAGGGGATGGAAGGAGATCTACCCCCGTTGAAAACCAAGGATCTAACGGCCAAATTCAGGCGCCGGCCTTCTTCTTCCGCAGCGCCTTCTTCTACCAGCACCTGCACGACTTCGGGCTCGGGTGGTGCCGTAGTCTCCTCCGCTCTTGTTATCGCCCCGAGTGTGGGAGAACGGAGACGCTCTCCTGATAGTACGAGGGACGGATCTTCGCCAAGCAAGAAGTCCAAGGCGGGGGAAAGGGACTCGGGGGCTCAAAAGGCTCCGAAGGGTAAAGGATCCGTGGGCGCCCCTGGAGGGCAGGCTCCTTTGGAGAGGGGTGCACAAGTGGACAAGGCTCCACCCGAGAGGGCGCTCGAAACCAGCGGTACTTTAGGGGAAAGCTCTCGGTCGGTCTCGGGATCCGGTCCAATCGTGCCGGCTCCATGGAGGCCGAGGTTGGAAACTCAACTTGGGAGGCCCTTGAATGTAGAGGACCGGGTCGCGGGGAACTCCTTAGCCATTGGAGTGCTTGCAAAGGACTGCGCCCTCCCGCGTGACATGGAGAATCACGCGAAGTACGATAATGAGAGTCTGCTGGCCTCGGCGATTCAGGCCTCTCTCATAGTAAGCATTTCTCAGATAGCCCTTGACTAACTCTGTCTCGGCTTTTGATATCTAATGTAACTTTCTTTTGCAGAATATCCAGAGGCTCCAGCTGGTCATAGAAAGGAGCGACAAGAACGTCTCCAGAGTCTCCCAGCTGGAGTCCGAAAGAGAGAAGCTCGGGAAGGACTTGGCGGACTGTGAGAGCAGGCTAGTCTGTTTGACGAGGAGTAACGCCGAGCTGAACGCAGAGATGGGGGTGGCCTGAACCAACATCACTGACCTAACGGCAAAGACCCATGAGGTGAGAGGAGAGATTCGATTGAAGACGAAGAGGATACTCGAACTGGAGGCTGAGCTGAAAAAACAGGGGGCTAAGTCAGCGGCCGAACTAGCGAGGCAGAAGTCCGAGCTGGAGCGGTCATTGAAGGAGAATGCCGACCTCAAGTCTTCGCTCCGGGCCGAAGTCCACGCTGGTTTCCAGTAGGGAGTGGACCGGGCAACGGAGGACTACGAAAGACAGGTGGGGGAGATAAGCTCTCTCCTGTTCGAGGAGGGTTGCCGGGCTGCTTTGAAAGAGGCGGGGGTCCGTGAAGATCATCCGGTCTATCAGAACCTCCCGAAGTATTCAGGCCCGGAACTGGAATTGAGCCTTGCTCCCCTTCCTGAGAGTCCCGGGGTCGAAGCGCCCGCTGCTGTCGCCCCTCTGGAAGGCGCTCCATTTCTTCCTTCTGTAGATGCCCTAGAAATGGCCGTGCTGATTGCCAAAGAATCAGAGACGACCGCGCTTGCTGCCGAGGTGGCCGGTCTTTCGTATAAACAATAAGGACATTGCTCTAGCCTCCGGGGACGGCATTCGCCGAAGTCTTTCTTTTGTAACTTTTTGAATATTTTCTAATTGTACCTCTTGCTTTCGAATTGTAACTTCGTGCCTTGTATACAGAAAACAAGTTAATAAAATTGGGCTCTTTTCATATACTTGTTCTTCTTTCTGCTGTTCTTGCTCTTGTGAATCTTTTTTCTGTGACTTTTTTCTTTAGTTAGGCCAAGTGTTTGAGTACGGCTAAGTTTTGATGGCTTGTGGTAGGAGGATTGCCTGAGTTGGAATGAGGGTACCTGGCGGTTACCATTGTCATCCGTTCTGGTATTCCGAATTTCGAGGCTCATAAATGGTACTAAGTACAGCAGCCTGATCGATGCGGAAAAAAGGCAGATGATTCCACCTATCGCCATCCGATCAGCCGGTCAATTCAGAGGTGTTGTGCGTTATACGCGAGGCGTTGGAGGCCAAACCTCATAAATAAGTCCTTGAAACTTGAGCCTCCCTCCCCCTATAAATAGAGGCTCCTCTTTTCCTTCGACCTACGTAGTCATGGAGATCTGTTCGCCTCTGCCGGGTACTCTGGTGGTTCTAACCCCCAGGAGTTTTGTAAGAACCCTCGCTCTGAGTGAGCCTTTTGCGACTGAAAATAGCTCAGGGAAAGGTCGTGTCCGGCCATCGTGGACCGCGCGCTCTTTGAATCTGGTCGCCATGGAGTATGCGTTCTCTGAACGCGGGTCTTTAATCAGCTCTTGCCTATGCGGATGCCTTGAGGTCAACTCCTATCGATGCGGTTGAGAGTTGGTTGCGAACTTGGTCTGACCAACCATAGGGTCCTGCGGGGTTCTGTGGAGATCCAAGCATCTGCGGTGATCCGAGAGCTTGTTTGCAAATTTCGGTGTAACTGACCACAGGGTATTGTAGAGCTCCTGGCGTTGAGGACCAATGAAGATCAATGTTTCCAGTCTTCCTTTTTTGTCTTTAGAGAACTGTGTCCCTCCTTACTGTATTTTCTTTTGCTTTTCTGTAATGAAATTTTCTATTGTAATGAAGATATTCTAATCAATACAAATGAAATTTCTACGGATGCAAGTGGACTGTGAGCCTCCTTACTGTATTTTTTTTGGCATTTCTCTTGCCTGAGATGAATCCGAGGGAATGGGTGCATGGACTCGAGTTTTGAGAACGACTGGGCGTATGACCCCGAAGTCAGTCCCTGGGCGCGTGAACCCAAAATTTTAAGAAGCCTGGGTGTATGAACCCGAGGTCAGTCTCAGGGTGTATGAACTCGAGATTTGAGAGCGACTGGGTGTATGACCCCGAAGTCAGTCCCTGGGTGCGTGAACCCAGAATTCTGAGAAGCCTGGGTGTATGAACCCGTGTCAGTCTCAGGGCGTATGAACCCGAGTTTTGAGAGCGACTGGGTGTATGACCCCGAAGTCTGTCCCTGGGTGCGTGAACCCAAAATCTTAAGAAGCCTGGGTGTATGAACCCGAGGTCAGTCTCAGGGTGTATAAACTCGAGTTTTGAGAGCGACTGGGTGTATGACCCCGAAGTCAGTCCCTGGGTGCGTGAACCCAAAATTTTGAGGAGCCTGGGTGTATGAACCCGAGGTCAGTCGCTGTTTTTACTGCTGCCGAATTCCAGAACTTGATGACGCAAATCAACGACAGAAAGAAGGCTTCTTTTATTGACCGCGGAACCTTGATTATAATTCTAGAAAAAGAACTTCTTGAGGTGGGTTGCATTCCACGGTCGCGGAAACTGCCTGCAATCCATGTCCTCCAGTTTGTACGACGATTGTCCTGCTATCAATATCACTTTGAACGGGTCGTGCCAGTTTGGAGCTAGTTTTCCTTCGTTTGGGTTCTTGTCACCCGGGAGCATCTTCTTCAGGACCAGCTCTCCCATCGAGAACCTTTTTTCTCTGACCCTTCATTGTATCCTTTGGCAAGCCGTCACTGGTAGTCGGCCAGTCGTATGGCCGCTGCTTCCTTGCGCTCATCTGCCAATTCTAGTTCCATGGCCAGGTTCGTCTTGTTTCAGCCTTGATCAGCAAGTTCTGTTCTCAGGGTTGGGAGGCCAATCTCAAGGGGAATGACTGCTTCCATTCCATAGGCTAGAGAGAACGGTGTCGCTAAAATGGAGCGCCTCGGGGTAGTCCTGTACGCCCATAGGATGCTAGGGAGCTCCTCCACCCATCTTCCTTTCGCCTGGTCGAGTCACTTTTTCAGTCCATCGAGCAATATTTTTTTAGAGATCTCGGCCAGGCCATTGCTCTGTGGATACGCCGGGGAGGAGTAGTGATTCCTGATGCCGTGCTTTTGGCAGAAGTTTTTGAAGAGATTTGAGTCGAACTAAGTTCCATTGTCCGAGATCAAAGTTCTAGGGATGCCAAACCTTGTAATGATATTCTTCCACACAAAATTCTTTGAATCCCTTCCGGTGATAGAGGACAGTGGCTCTGCCTCTATCCACTTGGTGAAATAATCAGTAGCAACTATCAGCCATCTCTTGTTCCCCGGAGCCCGGTGGAGAGGGCCCATGATATCCAGCCCCCACTAGGCGAAGGGCCACGGCTGGAGAGGGGACTTAAGTCGTGCGCTGGCTGATGGAGGGACTAGGAAAACTTCTGGCATTTCTCGCAATTCCTGGCATATAGCTGCGCGTCCTTCTGCATGTATGGCCACCAGTAGCCCTGGCTGATAGCTCGGTATGCCAGTGACCGTCCTCCGATATGGCTTGCACAAATCCCTTCGTGAATCTCATATAGAAAATCGTCAACTTTGCTCGGATGAACACATTGGAGATAGGGGCCGGTGAGAGATTTTCTGTAGAGCTTGCCATCGAGAGACAGCCAGAATCGAGCCGCCTTGAGCCTGATCCGGTGAGCCTCATTTTTATCTTTAGGGAGCCGATCATTTTTTAGGTACAAAGTGATTGGGTCCATCCATCTCGGGCCGAGATCGAGGCATAAAATCTGCCGGGATGGACGGAGCTCTAAGCTTGATCTCAGCGTCGACCCAATCTCAACAATTCTTTTCTTTCCTGCCTCGACAGCGGAGGCCAGGTTTGCAAGGGCATCAACATGCGAGTTAGCATCCCTGGCGATCTGCCTGACCTCGGCTGTCTGGAACTGAGCAAGGAGTTTCGTTGTGAGGGCTAGATAGGCCGCCATCCTGTCGTCCCGTGCTTGGTAGTGCCAGTTAGTTGACTTGTCACCAATTGTGAGTCGCTGAAGACCACCAATTGTCGAGCTCCGAGGATTTAGGCGCTATTTAGTCCTGCTATTAGAGCTTCATATTCGGCTTCATTGTTTGTCGCCTTGAAGTCTAGGGTCAGAGCTTGTTAAATGACCAATCCTTCTGGCGATTGGAGGACCACGCCGGCGCCAGCTCTCTTGGAAGTAGATGAGCCGTCGATAAAGACTTTCCATGCCAAGTCAAGGGCTTGGCTCTGAGGTAGTGTGTCGACCTCTGTGACCTCGTTTCCCTGCTCTCTGCCCCCTAGTTCGGTGCTAGGCCGGCTTGGTGCCGAACTTGGAGAGATGAATCCAACAATGAAATCCGCCAGAATATGGGCCTTAATCGCAGTCCTGGGTTGATATTGAATATCATACTGTCCAAGTTCGACTGCATATTTGGAGATTTTGCTTAAAAAGTTAGCTTTTTTGAAAATATACCTGAGTGGGTGCTCCGTAACAACCACAATGGTATGAGACTGGAAGTAATGAGAGAGCTTGCGAGAGGCACTGACGAGTGCCAACGCGACCTTCTCGAGTAGGAGTTATCTGGTCTCGGCGTCAAGAAGGATCTTGTTAGTGTAATAGATCAGTTTTTGCAGTTTATCTTCCTCTTTGACAAGGACAGAGCTCACCGCATGATCTGAGACCGCCAGATACAAGTATAGTATCTCTCCTCGCGTTGGAGTAGAGAGCAAGGGGGGTGGAGAGAGATAGGTTTTGAGTGCTTGCAATGCTTGGTCGCACTCAGGGGTCCATTGAAATTTGAGGTTTTTTCTTAAAAGCTGAAAGAAAGGTCTGCACTTTTCTGACGATCTGCTGATGAATCGATTGAGCGCGACGGCCATGCTAATCAGCTTTTAAACCTCTTTTGTTGTGTGGGACTCTGGACTCCTAGGATCGCCGTGATCTGATCTGGATTGGCCTCTATCCCTCTCCGTGTAACTAAGCTTCCGAGGAATTTGCCGGAAGCGACGCCGAAGGCGCATTTGGAGGCGTTCAACTTGAGCTTGAACTCCCTGAGTATGGCGAAAACTTGAGCCAAGTCTGTCAGGTGGTCATGAGACTGCTTGGATTTGACGACCATGTCGTCAATATATACTTCGACAGTTTTGCCGAGCTGAGCCTGAAACATCTTCGAGACGAGTCGCCGGTAGGTTGCCCACGCGTTTTTCAGTCCAAAGGGCATCACCCTGTAACAATAAGTGTCGCAGGGCGTTATGAACGCAGTTTTCTCCTCGTCTGACTCAAACATCGGGATCTGATGGTAACCTCGATAGGCATCGAGGAAACTCATCCTATCGTGGCCGGCGGTGGCGTCGATCATCTGATCGATCTTCGAGAGCGGGAAGCTGTCCTTTGGGCAAGCCATATTAAGGTCGGTGAAATCGGTGCACACTCTCCACTTGCCGGTTTTCTTCTTGACAACCACCGTGTTGGCTAACCAGACCAGGTATTGGACTTCTCTGATCGCTTCAACCTCCAGCAACCTGTCAACCTCCTCGACCACGGCTTCTGTCTGCGGCAAACCTGATCTGCGGGCTTTTTGCATCACGGGCTTGTGTTTAGGATCCAAGTTCATCTTGTGGCACATGACTGCGGGGTTGATACCAGGCATTTCGTTCGGAGTCCAAGCGAAGACATCTCTATTTTGCATCAAGAATTTTGAGGGCTCGGACTTCTCGGGATCGGCAAACTGGCTGCCGAGCAGGAAGAACCTGTCCGGGTCGAGTGGAACGATCCTGATCTCGGCTAGATCTTCGATGATCTTCTTCTCGGGACTTCGGCCGATCTCGTCCAGCTCCCTCTTGAGTTCTGCCATATGTATCTGTCCCGACTCCTTTTCTCCAGGAACTACGGCCATCATGCATTGCCTGGCCATCTGCTGGTCCCCTTCCACGGTGATCACGTCCACACTCCCATCTTTGTTTTCCACCAGGAATTTGAGCTTTTGGTGAAGAGTGGAGGGAATAGCTTGCTTATGGTGGAGCCAGGTTCTGCCCATAATAGCATTGTAGGGAGATGGAGCATCTACCATGAGGAAGTCGGTCATTACAGAGGCCCCGCCTATCCGGGTTTCCAGAGTTACCTTCCCTTTGGGGTATACCGGCTTGGTGCTGAACTCAATCAAAGGAGTATGAGCCTCTTGCAAGTCTGCCTCCGAGAGACCCATCTTCCTGAAATAGCTAAAATAGAGGATTTCAGATGAACTGTCGGGATCGATGAGGATCCTCTTGACTGTGAAGTCCCGCAACTTCAATGTGAGGAGGAGCGGATCGTTATAGGGGAGCTGGACTCCTTCGAGGTCCTTTTCTAAAAAACAGATTGCAGGGTGCTCGCGCCGTGCTTTCTTTGGTGCTGGTCCGAGCTCGGCTCTCATTATTTCCTTTCCATGAGAGGCCCGCCTGGCCTCGGCGCGAGCCTGAGCATTGCTCTTTGGGGAAGCGAAAGGTGCAGAGGGTGCTAGGTGGATAACATTGATGACTTTTTCTGATTCATCATTGTCTGGATTCTTGTCGCCGCTTCGATGATTTCGGAAACTGCCAGCATCTCCCGCTTTGATGTAATCCTTCAGGTGGCCTTCCTTGGCAAGTTTTTCCAAGTGTGATTTCAGGATCCCGCATTCCTTGATTTTGTGCCCATTTTTCTTGCGGTAGGCGCAAAACCTGCTTTGGTCTCGGGAGGAGGGATCACCCTGGATAGGCTGAGGCCAGCTGAAGTATGGCTGCTTCTTGATCTTGTTCATGATCTGATGGATTGGCTCCTTGAAGATGGTGTTCTCAGCTTGGTAGGAGTCGGAGGGAGGTCTGGGCTTCCTGCCACCCCCGGATTTGGATGCCAGGGTTTTTGCTTAGGTGGCCGAGACCCAAGCTTGGTTCGGCTCCTCTCTCCTAAATGGCTTCTTGTCCTTGCGAGGCTAATCGCCCTTGTCTTTGCACCCTATGCCGTGGCTTTCTCGAGCCCGAATATCATCTTCTTCTTGGGCAATGTATCGTTTCACTCGGGACATCAATGCCGGCACGGAGGCCACAGGATCTCTGGCCAAGTCCTTCATGAGCTCGTTACCTGGTAACAGGGCATTCTGGAAGGCAAAGATCGCCACTTCATCTTTGGAACCCTCGATCTGACTGTATCTTGCCCAGAATCGCTTGGCGAACTGGGTAATATTCTCACTCTGCTTCATCTTCAGGGCCAGTATATCAGCATCGATCTTGGGAACGACACTATAAGCTTGAATTTTTTTCAGGAAGGAGAGTTGGAGCTGCCTCCAGCTCGAGATAGATCTCTCTGGGAGAGTGCAGAACCATTTCAAAGGGAGGTCACCCAAACTGGAAGAAAAGATTTTGCAGTTCAGGTGCCCCTCATCTCCCCAAATAGAAATCCTCTAGGAGAAGTGTCGGAGGTGAGCGGCGGGGTCTGACACCCCGTCGTAGAGGACAAACCTCGGAACGGAGAACTTCTTGGGCAGGGAGGAGCCTTTGATCTCCCGAGTGAAAGGGAAAACGCCAAGATCGGTGGGGCCACAAACATCCTGCCGATCTCGGGTGAGTCCGGCCATCTCTAAGTTGCACTGGACCGCCAGTTTAATGCGTCTGTCGAGCCATTCTTGCCTGTTGTCCATCTCTGGTGACAGGGTCTCTGACTTTCTTCTCGAATGGCCTCGACTGTGATGGCTTCGAGCTCGACTGTCCCGGCCGTGATGGCTTTGACTATTGCTCGAACCTTCATCGTGGACTCGGTTGCGCTTTTCTCTCAGGAAAGTTCTCAGATCCTCATGGGAGGAGGCGACCACCCTGCTCTGAGTGGCTCTCCTCTCGCTTTGACGTCCCGAAGGTTGGCTTAACGAGGTTGCTCCTCTAGCTCTTAACTGCTGCTGGAGCTGACGGATTAACTTCTCTTGTTCTTAGATGAGGATGTTTTGAGCCGCGACATCCCCATCGCCAGTGAAGTGACGTGAATGGCGGGACTTGCTGACTGCTACAGATTTGTCCCTCTGTGGATGCTCCCGTCGCCGTTCATCCCGCCGGGGAGGCATAACTTCCTCACCTGGGGATGAGTCCTTGACTCGCTTTGGGAATGGAATCAGGACGAAAAGGTGTGCGTCAGGATGCTCCTCGACTGCAGCTGCGCCAGAACTCGCCCCGGTCGCCTCTGAGAAGGAGTGACCGGGGCGGGCTCGGAGGTGACGGCAGCTGGATCATTCCTCTTGAGGACTCTCCGCCTTTCTTAGCCTTGGGAGGCATATTGAATGGGAAGATTGGATTAATGCTTTCCCACAGACGGCACCAATTGTAAGTGCAAAAATTATAACTCACAAGGTTATGGGGTGCCTGGTAGGACTTATCCAAATAAATGATGAAGATTAGCTGCCATAAAGCCTGAAAGGGGAGAAACAAACGGTCAGAGGACCCTGGCTGTGGGCAGCAGGACTCTCTGATGCCTAAGTTAGAACGAAGGTCGAAAGAGAAGAGAGACAGAGTAACGACTCAAGAGGGGATGTGTATGCATACCTTTGTTTTGGTACGTCCTTATATTTATAGAGGATTTTACCTGATATCTTGGAGTGGGCCCATAGTTTCGATAGAAATGATCTCATTAGCCTACAAAGTAATAAATGGGGATCTATCATAGCCCACAATGCATTTATTGCCAGTCTGATCGGCCCAGATTGCATTAAATGCGTGTCACGTTGGGCCTGATCATGTCTCAAGTCTTTGGCGGTTGAGGTCCCATCGAATCCATCCTCGGACTCTGTCCTGATTTGGCTACTGCCGCTGGATGCCGCCTTGTCAGCGATCCGGTGAAGATTGTGGACGGCTGGGACGGCCCATCTGTCTCATTGGCAAGTGCCCGTACTTAGCCACGTGTCCTATGACGTGGCAAAAGTAGGGAGGCAACCATGATATATACCTTGACTGGCGATCCGGCTCCCTTGGCCGGGGTTGGCGGACAGCCGAGGTCAGGGTCGGTAGCCAAGGTCAGTCTGGTTTCGGCCAAGGCTCTGACCCTATTGCCGAGGTGTGTTTGGTCGGCACGTGGGCATGCTTAATCATCAGTTAATTTACTGCCGATGTTAGCGTAATCCTGGTGCCTTAAGAATCACCCCACACAATAATATTCTTCTGTCTCTCTTGATCCCTCCCTATCTCTCTCTCCCTCTCTGGATCTCTCTTTTTTTCATGTGGGATTGCAGACTAATGTGGGTGTCGAGTGTGGAGAACATGATGAGGGTTTGTGAGTGTATTGCACTGAAATCTCAGGTTGGGTTCAATGGATGGGATAGGTGGTGCTGGAGACGGTGTGATGGCTGGAAACATAGAGGACGAGGGTGAAGTGGTAGGCTGAGAGCTTGTGTTTTGTGTGGGTCGTGTTTGGGCGTCAAGGTTGGAATGCTGGTGGTTGAGATGGCTGGGAACATGGAGAGATCGAATATGTAAATAACATGCCACCTTTTTGAAGACCTTGAATTACATACTCCTTTTTTATATGGATCTAAAGTTTTCTCTTCAAACAATACTATTCTCAAAATAAATAAATATAGGAGCAGCGTAGTGACGATTGCCAATGGTGGTGTGATGCCCAATATCCATAATCTCTTTCTGCCTAAGAAGATGGGATCCTCGAAGGCTGTTTCTGCTGATGATTGTAGCTGAATTCTCCCAATTCATAAAACCCTCAATTGGTTTCTTTCAATCACTTTTAGCCTTTAGGATTTAATTTGTTATTAGTGTTTTTTATAGTTTGATGAATAATGCAATGTTTTCTATTTTCTTTTCTTTCTTTAGTTTTCTCCTTATGTGTAGTAGAGAATTAAAACATTTTTCCATCATTGTGTCATTCAATTGAATGTCCATGTTCATGAGTAAGGCAATGTATAAGTGATCTCTATATGGACTTGATCAGTAGAACTTTATAAACCAATCATGTGGAGCAAAACTATGATACCCAGATCCAGTGGTCTGAATATTGAATTGGATCATTAAATCAAACAGCTAACTAAACCTTGAATTGTAATAAGAATGCCACGGGTCTTTTCTCTTTCTTTTACATTCTTTCTATCACCACCCAGTCATCTCTCATGATCAACGTGTTAAAAGATCCCTCATCACCGAGTTTGTTTCGAATTAGCCAAGTCGCACCAAGACTTATCTGGGTCTATGTGAGTTGGTAGACTGAGTCTGGCACAACTCAGTGAGTTGCCACACTCCTCAGGCTCAACTGATTTGGGATATATTATATTTCATTAATAGTAACTTTAATCCCACAGTTTGGCTTGAGGAGTCTCAAATGTGAGATTGAACCCAGATGCCTTCCATGAAGACGCCTAACTAGTGTACTACTGTACTCACACAATTAGTTCACCCTTTTAACATTTTCCTTTAGTTTGAAAGATGAAGATTAATACATAACAAAAAAGTATTAGTTGAATATAAAATGACTAATTTGAAATTCGAAAAGAAAAGACAGAAAAGTCATCTCCATTGGGTACAATTTTGTACAAAATCATGGCACTTGTCAATCACTTTTAAACTTTTAAGATTTTGTTATTAGTGTTTTTTTATAGTTTGATGAATAGTGCAGAGTTTTCTATTTTCTTTTGTTTTTTCAGTTTTCTCCTTGACGTGTAGTAGAGAATTAAAACATTTTGCCATCACTGTGTCATTCAATTGAGTATCCATGTTCATGAGTAAGGAAATGTTAAAGTGATCTTTATATGGACTTGATCAATAGAACTCTACAAGCCAATCCTGTGGTGCAAAGTCATGCTCAACCATTGAAGTTATTTAGATGACATTATCATTGTCTATACAGATCCTTTAATGCCTTGGTATTTCCGGTTTTTTTAACAGTTGAAAACGTACTATATATAGATGGTATGGCTTTCTTTTAACAAAGTAATACAAGTAACGCAAAAACCAGATAAACTAAATCAGTACGGTTTCACAGAGCGCACTAGCAAATGAAATTGATAGGTTGCATCTCTAAGTTAACTTGATGAAAAACAGGTTTTAAGAAAAGAAAAGATTCACTTGAGCCTCGATGGGCATTTGATTATGAAGATTTAGGGTTCGAGATCTCTAGATTGGTAAACTCAATCAATCAAATAAAAAGTGTGCAAAAAATAATAATCTACGCAGCGGAAATAAAATCACAAGCACACACCACAAGGACACCAAATTTAAGGTGGAAAACCCTAACCGAAAAAAAAATCACCGATCCGTACTTGATCTAATCAAACACTATAAATCTCGCAATTACAAGAAACTCAGATTTCTTCCCTAGATATCCCCTATCTAAAGATTGAAGTTACCTTGTGTCGCATCATGCTTCAACGACATCACACCGTTGATTGCAACAGATCCAGCGCTTGACTCCTCAAATCTTCTACGCAAGAAGATGATCTTCTACAAGGGATGCAGAAGAACTTGGCTCTCTAGAGTACTTGGCAGCACAACTCTTCAAAAATCTCTATAGAAAATTTCTCTCGATTAGATCACTAATTCAGAACTTGAGAGATGATCTGTGTCATTTCTCTCTTTTTTTTGGCATCTTTTGTTGACTTTTAAGGCCCGTCGGCAACTTTTATTCTGACAATCTCCCCCTTTTGGCAATTGTGGGACAAATCTCCCTAATACAATATGATCTACCCAAAGAAAAACCCAAAATACATTGAATTAAAAAATCATCACTATAGATCTTGAATTGCCATAACTTGTAGAACTCTTCTGGACTTCATTCTTCTCCTCCTGAATTTGTCCATAATTGACAAACAAAAAATCATGCAGCTTCCGTCAATCTGGATGCAGTGGCTCCCCCTCAATTTTGACTCCCCCTCACTATGATCTTCGTATCAGCACTGGGGGTGGGGACTTGACCTCCTTGATCAGGGCTTTTTATAATTAGCCACCCACACTTTTGTAGTTGAAACTTTCAGTAGAGTGTGAGCAAACTCCTTAGGCAAATCAGACTTTCTAACCCAAATTTGAGTTGTCTTAGCTGGAGAAAATTTATTTCGCCATTGCTTGGTCTTAGGTAGACTTTGTAGCTTCTTGCAATGGGGACGAATGTGTCATTTCTTTCCACAATGGTGACAAGTGAATGTGCGTGCAGCGCATGACATATTCTTTTTCTTGAAACTACTCAACACATTATTTGAAAGTGCCGTATGTGGAGTAGCAAGTGCAACACTTGAAAAAAAAATTCTTGTACTTTTAGCATTTGAAGTGGATGCACCATGATCATAACCGTGACCGCTTCTGTCAAACTGAGACTTCTGACTACAAAGATATTTGTAAGAGTCTTCGAACCAGAGTTCATCTTGTTCAGTAAAGCTTGTTTCACTTCTAACTCAAACAGAGTGATCTTCAGTCGTCCTTGCAAATCTTCTTTTTCAAATTTAACAGTCTGCAACTCCGTCTTCATATTCTCAATCTCTTGTTCAGCCTTTTCAAGTTTTTGACTCTCAGTGGTCAAATTTTTAGCCATTCAGTTTTTCTGACTTTCCAAGAGACGAATCTTTTCAAGTGCTTGTTCTAATTCAATTTCCAATGCAGAATTTCCTTCTTGAGCAGATTGATGCTTCATAATAATCTTCTTCCCATACTTTGTCATCTTGACACAATCTGCATATGTAGCATGATACAACTCTTCATAATCTTTCTCTTCATCTGACATCTCATCATCATGATCTTCATCAGTATCATTGTCAGACAAAGCCTAGCCATGAAAGCCACAAACTTGCCATTCATAGTTTCAGACGTTTCAATTGAAGGATCTTGTTCTTCTTCTGATGACTGTTCCTCCCAAGTTGTGTTGATTTCAATGCACCCTTTTTCTTGTTGGCACACTCACTAGCATAGTGACCATAGCCGTGGCACTCGAAACACTTAGTTCCTTTTGTAGAATTCTTTTTCGCAAACTTAAAACTCTTTCACTTGACTTGTTTTGACTTCATGTACTTCTTAAAATAATTAAACATTTCAGCTATAACATCTTCAACCTCAAATTCAGAATAAGAACCAGACTCAGTTTTCTTTTCAGGTTTCTTTCTTGATTCTGAGTTGGCTTTCAAAGCAATACCTTTCTCTTTTGATTTTCCTTTATCCAAATGGTTTGCTTTAAAGGTTTGAAGATTTCCAACCAGCTGGTTTACCTTGAGGGTATCAAGATTCTTGTTTTCTTCAATAGGATCAATTTTAGAATCGAACCTCGAAGGTAGAGACCTCAGAATTTTCTTGACAATTTTGTTTTTTTTTTTAATTTCCTCACCCAGATTGAAAATAGAATTGACAATATCATTTAGTTTTGCATGATCAAAGGTCTCATCTTCTTCCATCACGATGGTTTCAAATTCTTTAGTCAGCCTTTGCAATTTAGATTGCTTTACCGTGTTTGTACCCTCATACACTGTCTGTAAGACTTCACACGCTTCTTTTGTTGTTTTGCAATTGGAAATCCTACGGAACTCTTCAGCAGACACTCCATTATATTTACTATTCACTGCCTTGTTATTACAATTGGAGGCATGCTTTTCATCCTTAGTCCATTCAGCTTTAGGTTTAGGAACAATTTATCTACTAACCACAATTGTTAGTCTGGAGTAGCCCTCCTCAACAATATCTCAAACATCATCATCAATGGACTTAAGGAACCCAATCATCATTTGCTTCCAATATGCATAATTAGAATCATCTAGCAAGGGGGGCTTAGAAGTTGATGTTAGGAATTTTGTGTATTGCAATTTGATGGATGCATATCATTTTAATCATCATTTGATTTCTCACACTTGCATTATTTTAGAAAACATTGAAATCTTATTTTATGCATGAATTGGTTTTAATTTTGGATGCAATTGATTTTGTAAAAGGAATTTCAAAATTCAAGCTTAGCCTAAGTTTTAAAGTTTCAAATGATTTGTGGCCTTTTATGATTCATGATTTTAAAAAATACTTAGATTGATTTAAATCATGTTTCAAGCTTGATTTAATGGCCCCAACAAGTCCCACATCAAAAATCTTTGAAAAATTGCAAAAGTATGCAAAATGGGAAAAGTGGCCCAGGGCCCAGTGTACCCGGTCGACCGGGTACACATCCCGGTCGACCGCGTACACTGCGGGTCGACTGGGCAGAGAGCCGTTTGGCTCTCCAACGGTCATTTTTCTGACCGTTTGGATGGGGTCGACCGGGCCTGTCATGGGGTCGACCGGGGACACGCAGAAACTCTGTTTTCTGTGTATAAAAAGGCTTCATTCCCTTTGAAAAAGGTTGGAACTTTTGAGGAAACTTGGAGCCTTCTTGGAGGTGTTTGAAGAGAAGATAAAGGGGATGAACCAAGGGGATTAAGAAGGTCATTAAGGAAGCTAAAGCTTGGATCATGAAGTTAAATCTCCAAGTAAGCTTTGCTTAATTTAATCATATGTTTCATGCTTGGTTTTAAATCTTTGGTAAATGTTTTTAGCATGATAACTATGATGAAATGAATTCATTACTTCCATTCAATCTTTGATATTAAGTTGTAATGAATTCTTTTCTTTGATTCAAACTTAGTTTAGTTTTAAACTTTGTTAAACATGTTATGTTTAAAACTTTGATTTCTTTATAACATGTTAATTTAACTTGTTTGAATCATCATTGTTGTTTTCAATCTTTTTAAAAAACCTTTGTTAAATCTTGTTTTTGAAAACAACACTACAAATGCATCACATGTTTAAGCCAAATTAATTTCATACAACTTGTGAGCCTTTATTTTTTAAATCATCAACAAGTTAGTATTTGTTCATGTGATTTGCATTTAAACTTCAATCAATTCTTTCTATGTGCTTTAATCTTTGAATTGCTTTGAGCATATATTCATTGGACTTTACTTTTTAAACTTGATTGAAGTTGTCACACACACACCTCATTAGCATACATCTTTGCACTCATTAGTGTGTTGTGTGAGTTTAGTTTTCACTTTCAAATTAGCCTATTAAAGAGGCATTGTAATTGTGCTTTAATTGTAATCTCTTAGAGTGTTCTTTGGAAGACACTTTCTTTGAGAAATCATATCTTGTAAGGTTATTGCTTAGCCATTAAAAGCATATTGATAGGTTGTTGTTTAGCCTAGAAAGCATACATTGTAGAGGTTATTGCTAAGCCTTGGAAAGCATCTTGTAGAGGTTATTGCTTAGCCTATTGGAAAAGCATATTAGTGGAAATCCGGTGGGGTGTGAGAGCACAAGCCGGTAGTGGATGTAGGCACGTTGGCCGAACCACTATAAATATTGTGTTGTGGTGCATGCTCTTGTGATGATTGTATGTATTTAGCTTCCGCATTGTGCTTGTTATCATCACTAGTGACTAGTTAGTTTATAGAAAATTAAAATTGGTCATAGTTAGTCACTATTAGTAGCTCACCCTATTCACCCCTCCTCTAGGGTTAGGATCCCCCGGACTTTCATTTGGTATCAGAGCAAGGTTACTCCATTTAGGGCTTAAACACCCGGAGTTGATCCTCTCTATCTAGATCAAAACCCTAGTGTTGTTTTTCTATGAAAATCATTAGAATGGATTCCACTAGTTTAGACTTTGTAGATTCTTGTGTAGATTACTCTAGACCCCTCCTTCTTCCATCTATTGGAGATTCTAACATTAAAATTAATGAATCTAAATCTAAATCAAAAGAAGAAGAATATGATGAAAATGAAGCTTATAATGAGGAATTGTACACATGGTCCTTAGAGCTTTCTAAGAAGAATAAAAGATTAAAAGAAGAATCTAAAAGGCTAAACCAAGAATTAGTCTCTTCTAAAAATGAACTTAAAGAAAAAGATGAATTAATAAATTGTGCAGAATCTAAGTTCATGATCTCTTTGCATAACCTATATAATGCTCAAGATGAATTAAAAGATTTAAAGATAGGTTATGACAATCTTAATAAGGAAAATTCTAAATTAAGAGATCAAAGGCAAGATAAAGACATTAACAATCTTGAATCCAAGTTAACTATCTCTAAAGAAAATTTATCTAATGCTCAAAATGAACTAAATGAGATTAAGGTAAATTGTAATGAGCTTAAAAATGAAAATTTAAATCTAAGAGATACTTTAAAAAGACAAGATGAAAACATTGTCCATTTAAAATCCAAGTTGACTATTTCCAATGAAAACTTGTCTAATGCTCAAAGTAATTTAAAAACTCTAGAACTTGGATCTAATGTTGTTAATGAACTTAAATTTGAATTAAAACTTGCCCATGAAGCGCTAAACAAATTTAAGGGAATTGAACAAGAACTAACAAAAGTTAAACTTGAAAATTCTACCCTTAAAACCAAAGTCACTCAACTTGAAACATACAATCAAAAGTATGAGTGCAAATTTACCCAAAGTGAAGAAAGATTGGAAAAGTTATTTAAATTGGGTAAATCAAAAGGAGATAGGACGGGTCTTGGATTTGATAGGAATACCTCATATGACCCTAAATTCACCAACACTTTTGTGAAAGGTGAGTCCTCATTCTCTAGCACTCACACTTCTTTGCCCATGTCTAAATGTAATTATTGTGGCATTGAAGGACATTTTAGGTTTGAGTGCAAACAAAGAAGAAGCAATGTGTCTAAATCCATATTTGAACCAAAGAAAGGTAAATCAAATTCTATGATGGATAAGACACCAAAAACCAAGGAGAACTCCATGAAGCTTAAACAAGTAAAATCAATTAAGAAGGAGTCTCCTAAAATAGATTCTAAAAAGATTAAACAAGTTAAATCAAGTTTAAAAGAATCTATAAATAAAAAGGTTCTCAACCTACCTCCCTTAACTCAACAAATGAAAGAACTTTTGAAGAAAGTTGCAAAGATAAATTTGAAATTCAAAAGTCAATTAAAGGGAGGAGATAAGAAGAAAAGAAAAATGGTTCAAACCCCAAAGAAGCAAACTCACCAAAAGACTAATCACCAATCTAAGCTAAACTTAGTTAAATCTATATCTCATGGTGATAAGTCTAAGTTAATAATTTATCAAGTTAAATCTCCTAGAGTTGGTGAGAAGTTTAAGTTAGACCTCAAAGTTCATCCATCCCAAGACCTTAGGTGGATTCCCAAAGTTAGACAAATAGACAAACCTTAGGGCCTTGGACCTCATTGACCAACCTAACCTTAATAGTTAAATCTTTTTGTTGGTCATGATTGCATTTGCATTTTATGTTCTTTCTTAGTTACATTTTTTAAAATGCATTTGTTTCTTTATGATCATTTGATTTTGTCTTCATGTACTTCCCTAAGTCACATATCATGGTTTTCAAAATCATTTGATTGTATTTCTCACATGTTAGATTTGCTTTTTATAGTCACATCTTGTTTGCATTTCTACATGTTCAATTGATTATGGGTTCAAAGCTTTCATAGCTAGATCTTTCATAATCGATTGATGTTGCAATATCATTTGTTTGTATGTCTTAGTTAGATTATTTTGAAAAACAAATGACTTAAATCAATTTAATTTTTCCATGAATTTTTAAGTTATACTTTCACATGGAAAATTACTTTGAAAAGATCAACTTGTATGTTTTCCAATTAAGTTATATCTTTTAAAATGCAAGTTGAATGGTTTTTAAATCAAATTGTATGATTCTTGGTAGTGATATTGCTTAGAATACAATTTGATGTTTGATAAGGTGCTTTCTTTATTTTCATATACATTATGCCCATTGTTAGATTTTGTTTATGATTTGAAGATTGCATGAATGGAAATGCTTTAAAACTTTTTGTTGTATTCATCAAAGCATGTTCCATGTTTTCATTTCCTTATGCTTTTGCTTATGTCATCCTTTAATGGAAATGAATGTTGTGATAGACTATTTGCATGTTTGCTCTTTTAGTTACATTCTTTATGCAAATCTTTTATTTGTTCCATGTATGGTTGTGTTCTTTAATTATTTTTTTTTTGTAACCATACTAGAACCCAAATCCATCCTTTATGCTTTCTAGTCATTTTTGTGAAATGGATGGTTATGATGTTTGATTCATGTGTATTTGTCATACTTATACATGTTTCAACCTCATAGTAGTGTTTGATCATATGAACCTCTTTGAAATTCATTTCTTGAATTACATAGTTATATCTCTTGAATGATGGATTTCTTAGATGTTGTATTCATATGGTTGACACTTTGGAAATTGCATATTCTTATAAGTCATATATTTTCAAAATGCAATTTCTCATGTTCATCACTATGCTCAATAGTTATATCATTAAAGTGATGAATATTCATTTATGTTGCTTGATGGAATCTTGTGTTTGTCACATGCTTGCTCTCAAACATGTTCCATATTCAATTGGTAATCAAATGATATCATTTTCAATTAGTATAACTTCCAATTGATGTTATATATTTGTGATAAACCTTGTGCACATTGGATTAAACTTGATAGTAATATGTCTTTGTTCCATGTCACATTCCATATTAGCTTCATAAATGGTCATGTTTGCCACCTCTCTTGCTTATTTGGTTAAATCTCGTGACCACCATGTTTATGTGTTAATAATCTTGGTTGGTTAATGATTGAGGTAGGCATCATGGTTTGAATTTCATTTCACTCATCTTACACTTGATAGTCATATTTTATGATTGAGTGAAATGATTTCAAAATTTACATAGCATATGATTTTCATAGTTATATTATTTGATGCTATGTTTAGTAAACCCCTTATCATCATGGATAGCTCTAACTTGGATTAATCCTTCTAGTTACATTCCTTAAGTCCATTTTAGAGTGATTGAGCTAATAAGTCATACTCTTAAATCTCAATTGATATGGTTCTTATTTCAATTGGTATCCATGATAGATTAACCTTTTGACCTTGCTCTTCAACTTTCCTTAAGCTTATAGGTCAATTGGTTTCTCTCCAATTTGGTAATTTGATCATTGAGCCTTATAGTTAATCATTATCAATTGGTATCTAATCCTTCCCTTGAAGTTATCCCTCAATTGGTTAAACCATCTTCTTCTTGCATCTAATAGTTATATTCTTGTCAAAAGTATGACAAAAGAAGATTATGGATTAAGGGGGAGTAAAAAGAAGATTATGGATTAAGGGGGAGTAAACCTTCTAAGGAAGCATTAGAGATGATCAAATTCACCATTGCTATTCCCTTATAACTTACTCACATGCATAATAGCCTGTTAAGTATTTCATTTTCGATTTCATTTGTTAACAGGTGCTACTAAAGGTATTTTCCTTGTTTCATGTGTGTAGGTACCTTTCTTCAATTGCTACCTTTGCAATTTAATGGCAAAGGGGGAGAAAGGATTAAGGGGGAGAAAATGCTCTAGCTACCCAAAAAGGGAGAAAGATCAAAGGGGGAGAGAGCATTCAATGGCAAAGGGAGAGAAAGACCAAGGAGAGAGAGTGCTTGGTCTAAGGGGGAGAGAAGATAAAAGAAAGAAAGCTTGGAGCTAAGGACAAGAAGAATGAAGATCAAAAGAGCTAAAGCCCAAGCTAAGTGAAGGAGCATCCGAAGATTTCAAGCAGTGTCAAGCCAAGGAGCTGAAGACTTAGTGTGAGGTTTAGTGTTAAGTTAAGGTTTGCCATCAAATTGCAAAGGGGGAGATTGTTAGGAATTTTGTGTATTGCAATTTGATGGATGCATATCATTTTAATCATCATTTGATTTCTCACACTTGCATTATTTTAGAAAACATTGAAATCTTATTTTATGCATGAATTGGTTTTAATTTTGGATGCAATTGATTTTGTAAAAGGAATTTCAAAATTCAAGCTTAGCCTAAGTTTTAAAGTTTCAAATGATTTGTGGCCTTTTATGATTCATGATTTTAAAAAATACTTAGATTGATTTAAATCATGTTTCAAGCTTGATTTAATGGCCCCAACAAGTCCCACATCAAAAATCTTTGAAAAATTGCAAAAGTATGCAAAATGGGAAAAGTGGCCCAGGGCCCAGTGTACCCGGTCGACCGCGTACACTGCGGGTCGACTGGGCAGAGAGCCGTTTGGCTCTCCAACGGTCATTTTTCTGACCGTTTGGATGGGGTCGACCGGGCCTGTCATGGGGTCGACCGGGGACACGCAGAAACTCTGTTTTCTGTGTATAAAAAGGCTTCATTCCCTTTGAAAAAGGTTGGAACTTTTGAGGAAACTTGGAGCCTTCTTGGAGGTGTTTGAAGAGAAGATAAAGGGGATGAACCAAGGGGATTAAGAAGGTCATTAAGGAAGCTAAAGCTTGGATCATGAAGTTAAATCTCCAAGTAAGCTTTGCTTAATTTAATCATATGTTTCATGCTTGGTTTTAAATCTTTGGTAAATGTTTTTAGCATGATAACTATGATGAAATGAATTCATTACTTCCATTCAATCTTTGATATTAAGTTGTAATGAATTCTTTTCTTTGATTCAAACTTAGTTTAGTTTTAAACTTTGTTAAACATGTTATGTTTAAAACTTTGATTTCTTTATAACATGTTAATTTAACTTGTTTGAATCATCATTGTTGTTTTCAATCTTTTTAAAAAACCTTTGTTAAATCTTGTTTTTGAAAACAACACTACAAATGCATCACATGTTTAAGCCAAATTAATTTCATACAACTTGTGAGCCTTTATTTTTTAAATCATCAACAAGTTAGTATTTGTTCATGTGATTTGCATTTAAACTTCAATCAATTCTTTCTATGTGCTTTAATCTTTGAATTGCTTTGAGCATATATTCATTGGACTTTACTTTTTAAACTTGATTGAAGTTGTCACACACACACCTCATTAGCATACATCTTTGCACTCATTAGTGTGTTGTGTGAGTTTAGTTTTCACTTTCAAATTAGCCTATTAAAGAGGCATTGTAATTGTGCTTTAATTGTAATCTCTTAGAGTGTTCTTTGGAAGACACTTTCTTTGAGAAATCATATCTTTGTAAGGTTATTGCTTAGCCATTAAAAGCATATTGATAGGTTGTTGTTTAGCCTAGAAAGCATACATTGTAGAGGTTATTGCTAAGCCTTGGAAAGCATCTTGTAGAGGTTATTGCTTAGCCTATTGGAAAAGCATATTAGTGGAAATCCGGTAGGGTGTGAGAGCACAAGCCGGTAGTGGATGTAGGCACGTTGGCCGAACCACTATAAATATTGTGTTGTGGTGCATGCTCTTGTGATGATTGTATGTATTTAGCTTCCGCATTGTGCTTGTTATCATCACTAGTGACTAGTTAGTTTATAGAAAATTAAAATTGGTCATAGTTAGTCACTATTAGTAGCTCACCCTATTCACCCCCCCTCTAGGGTTAGGATCCCCCGGACTTTCAGTTGATGTCTCTTCTCGATTGAACACCATTCTAGAAATCTCTTTAGATCAAACAACAAATTAGTGTAACCCGCTCTGATACCAATTCAAGATTTAGGGTTCGAGATCTCTAGATTGGTCCACTCAATCAATTAAACCAAAGGTGTGCAAAAAATAATAATCTACGTAGCGGAAATAAAATCACAAGCACACACCACAAGGACACCAAATTTAAGGTGGAAAACCCTAACCGGGTAAAAAACCACCGATCCGTACTGGATCTGATCAAACACTATGAATCTCGCAATTACAAGAAACTCAGATTTCTTCCCTAGATATCCCTTATCTAAAGACTGAAGTTACATTGTGTCGCATCACGCTTCAATGACATCACACCGTTGATTGCAACAGATCCAGCACTTGACTCCTCAAATCTTCTACAAGGGATGCAGAAGAACTTGGCTCTCTAGAGTACTTGACAGCACAACTCTTCAAAAATCTCCAAAGAAAATTTCTCTCAATTAGATCACTAATTCATAACTTAAGAGATGATCTATGTCCCTTTCTCTTTTTTTTTTTTGTCTCTTTTGTTGACTTTTAAGGCCTGTCAGCAACTTTTATTCTAACAGATTACATAATCTGACTAATGACTATAGTTACACTTGGGTACAGATTGCTAAAGAGTAGGAAAGGAGGGCATCATTTTATGATGAATTACAGAGTTGTCAAAGAAAACAAAAAGCATCATCTAGTCATAATATAGTAAAATGGAGGAAATGAGATAACAATTAAATTGAGAAAAGCAGAGGTTAGATAGAGAGCAACTAATAAAACACAAAAGCACCCTTGTGTCAATAATATTCTTACATGGAGGAAATGAGATGACATCAAAACCAGGGAAAGCCTGGGTTGGATGAAAGCATATGTTTGTTCAGAATGTCTTTTTATATTAATAAGGGATGTACAGTCTATGGACTAATTCACCACAACATCATGACTAACAGTCATGTTCTCTGTTGTTTATGTCTATCAATAAAAAAAAAATAGATGATGCTATCTTTGGATATGAATTCTATCTGACTATTCAATCTATTGAAGGAAAGGAACTTTTTTTAAATGGTTTGGACTCTCAGTAAATGGGAGCCATTGTAAAGAAGCCCCACACCCCTCATTGCACTTGGTGACAACTCAAAGGATAGTGAGGGCAATTTTTCAGTTATTTTGGACAATATTGGCGACACCAATTGATGATTCCAATTATCCAGGTACACCATTATATATATTAAAGCAAAGGGAGAGGTGGGCTATGAGGGGTGCCACCTCATCCCTAAAAAGTCTATTCTTTAAGAGAAATACAAAACAAAAAAAGCAAAGGAGGAGGTGGGCTGTGGAGGGTGCCACCTCACTCCTGAAAATTCTCTAAATACAAAAGGAAAAAAAACGAGGGACTCTTAAAAAGTTATATCTCATCAAATCTCCTAAAATATCTCCATTCCCTCCAATCTTCCCTAAAATCTCTCCATCCCCTCCAATCTTCTTTATCATCTCATCCCTAAAATCTCTCCTTCCACTCCAAAGGATGGTAGCAGAATGACTCCTTATCTACTACAATCATGGAACTTCTGAACCAGTTTGGGCCAACAACCATGACAAATACCAATTAAATTATAAGGTCCTACATGTAGCTTGGTTTCTGCAATTCGTTTCACTATTTCAGGCTTACATCTATCATAATCCGTGATCAATTCTAACTGATTCTGAAAAAAGAGAAGAAAAAGGGCCTTATTTGAGGTGATTTTAATGATGAGATTGGATATGAAAAATGAAGATGGTTCAAATATATGGAGGGAATCTTCACCTATTTAAAAACAAAAACCAATGTAGGCATAATATACTGAGTTTAGTAAGCATTATACACTATCATATATAGAATCAGCCACCTGGGTCAAGACCAAACCCAAACCTAAACTGAATTTCATGTAGATTAAAAACCCAAGTCCAAGACTGATACCGATCCAAACAACCACTACCTGACTTTTACTTTTAGTTGGGTACCATCCAAATCTCCTAATTCACCAAAACATGGATTAGATGTCTTATTTGAAAAAATAAATAAATATGGATACACATGAAATATAACAACATCATTAAAATATAAGAAATCAATATTCCCTGTCTCATTAATAAAACATACATTGACCCCACAAATCTCCACCCCCATGACATGAATCTCAACAAACTAATCTTTTACAAACAGGGGAGAAAATTTGGTTTCCTAGGATGAATTAAAAAAAAAGAATAAATGTTACCGGGTTCATGGGTCACCCGGTAACTCGACCCGTGAAACCCGTTAACCGGTACCAACGGTCACGGGTCGAGTCGAGCACCAGAAATATGCTACCATGACCCACCCATTGACCCACGGGTCGGGTCGAGTAACCAGGTCGGGTCGGGTCACTGATAATTTTGTACACCTTATTTATTATTTATTTATTTATTTACCTACATTATATTGGCAGGCCATCGACTACCTTAGAGCCCCACTGCTACGAGATTGCCAGCGGACCCTAAGTAGACAGGGTAAGGGTTCAGTGACATTAATGAATCATTGGACAACACATAAAAATAAAAATTGAATAGCACATACAGAAACATGCAATTTTTCAAATAAATTCTGTTTGGATTTAAGAGTGGAAATTTGATATTTTGAGTTTTGCAAAGCCGCGTGAGAATAGTATTTTAGTCAAAGTTATGTATGTCGATAAGAAGGAGCTCACTTTTCAATCCAATTACTTATTTTTTTTTAAATAATATCTTTTCTCTTACTTTAATTTTAAATATATTCTCATTTTGGACCCACTTATACTCAGTTTGGGTTTGAGTTCAAATTATTGGTTTCAGTAGGGGGTTGTCCAAGATTCTGGCCAAAAAGTTTGTCCATGTAGCACTACTCAAGTTAAAAATATTTCAAGGGTAGCCCCCACTAATGGATCAAACACGTTAATCTTTTTATCTCTTTCTTTTTGTTCTTTGTTGTAGATGTAAATCCATCCAGTTTGTTTTCTTTTTTTATATTTTCAATCATCAATGGTATAATATACCCATAAATAAGATGGTCGTAATGGTCAATGCCTTTAAATTCAAGGGGTCATCGTGTTATATAAATTTACTTTATTTTATATTTGTTTTTATACATAGAAAATTTTTTAATATTCAAAGATAATAAAAAAATTATTTTATATTTATTTTATCTTAACGATATTTCAAAAGAATTATTAAATTTTAACATATTTTGATTTTTTGCCCGGGCTTAGCATGGGCGTTTGTAGCTAGTATGAATATATAGGAATGCTAGAATGTTCAATCTCATGCCACTTCTCATTGCTGAGCTAGAAGCTTCCTCAAATCTGAGCTCCAGATTTCTCGCTCAGCAGAGTGAAAATATAATTTTGGGACGAACTTTAGAGGTCATCTTATATTTAATGTGAAATACCCGGCCTTAAAACCTACAAAACTTGCCCCATCAATGAGTACTAAGGCCTAATGCGCTCTATCCCTATAGTATCTCCGTTCAGTCTTTGCCTGTTTTATTTTCTTATTGCATAGGACTCTTCTTTTTCAGCTATCCCCACGCTGTTTTGTTGTTTAGGGGACTTGTGAGTAGGGTTGTAAACGGGTTGGTTCTGGTTCGGGTCCATGGTGGACCCGGAACCGGAACCGTTAAGGAGAAGGTGGAACCGGATTCGGACCCGGAACCGTTTTGGAACCTATTTCTTGACTCTGGAACCGGACCAGAACCATATATGGGGCGGGTTTGGATCCGGGTCCGGGTCTAGGTAGAGAATTATATTAACAAGGAGTGATTTTTAATAATTGAGGTAATATGTTGGGTCTCGGGTCCACGGGTCTGAACTAAGGTCAAACCAGACCCAGGCCCATTTACTTATCGGGGCCTAAATAAGGACTCAGACCTGGTTTTTAATGGGTTGGAACCTTCGGGTAATCGGAGAACCGAGGACCCATTTACATCCCTACCTGTGAGTGTAGTTTTTTATTTATACATTCAGATTGTTATAGGTACACCGACATCGATAAAAGCTGGATGAAGATTGAGGATATCCGACACCCTAAGTACATAGATTGAGGTAAATAGTTCTTGGAGTTTGAGACGATGATTTGGTTGATTTTGTTAGGTATTTTGGATATGAGGAATTAAGGTATGCATGTTAATTAAGTTATATTCTATGCCCATTCAATCTATCATTCATACATGTATTGATGCCCTTTCAATCTATCATTCATACATGGTATTGCTTATAATTTATGATTCCTGAATGCAGAAAATGAGCAAGAGAAACGAGAAGAACCAGCGAAGGCAGAATATCAGCCATATTGTCGGGACGATGGCTTTTGTTCGGATTAGCTATGATAGTGTAAACTTCACTTATAATATTTAGGGTAATTTATTATTAAATATAAATTATATGTGTTAACTTGTGTAATGACAGCGTGATCCTGAGACGAGACGAGCCCTCTCAGACAAACTTGTGGTTCACTACTCGATTTAGCTAGAAGAAAAATGCTTGGTTGGATTCGGCTTCATAGGAAGTCTACTTAACTTGAGGCATTGCTTGGACCAGAGAGATCATGATATATGCGTGGTCGTGGGGCTGGTCCAAAGCCCATGACGTCCATGTACAACTAGAGAGGGAGAATGACGAGCTCAAAAAGCGAGCTAATGTGGCTAGGAGGCTCCTCAAGTCGATGGAAAATGAGAAGCTGAGCTAGAGTCCCCGGTAGCCTCGCAGCAAGCACATGTGCTTGCTCAGGTGCAAGCTGAGCTAAAGTCTCGGGTCACCACCCTCATCCAGCAATTCAAAGAGTCAGGGCAAATTCTGATGTGATGCATAACTAATTATTAAAAGCTTTATGATCTTAAGTTTTTTCATTTAAATTCTTATTTTATTATGATGTAAACTTAACTTTTGTCTCTCAAACATGTTGAAACTTAATTTTTAAGATTTGAAGTATTATTTCAATGCCTGATGGTGATGGGAATTTCATTTGTTTCGCCTTGTATAAGCAGGTTCATGAAAAGGAGATAAATGAAAAGGATAGAAAATTAATATATTAATCTAATTTTTAATTTTAGGCTTTTAGCCACACCAACAAGTCACCAGTATAAGTATTAGTTAAATTGCCGCTAAAAGTTAAAATTTTAGCTGCGATTGTAAGTCGTCACTTACCACCAAAATTAGTATGACTAATACTTTTAGTGGCAATTTGTGCCGGCGGCTAAAAGTTTAACTTTTAGTTGCAACAATGAGTCGTAACTAAAACTACAATACATAATACTTTTAATGACGACTTATAGTTGCGACTAAACATTAAAAATTTAGCCATGACTAAAAGTTCCCACTAAAACTCCTGCGACGACTTTATATGTTTAGTGGCAACTATTTTTTAAATTAGTTGTGGTAAATCTTGTGTCTAAATATAAGAATTTTAGCGACAGTCTTGGTGTTGCAGCTAAAAGTATAATATTTAGCTACGATGTTTTAAAATTACAGCTAAAACAATTAGTGACAGCACTTTTAGTGATAGCTTAGTGGCAATAAAAGTATTGCCAATAAAAATTTTAGTGGCAACTTTGAAACCTTTAGCCGCAAAAAGTTTTGCGGCAAAAAGTCAAATTGCTTGTAGTAAAGATAAGTATGTCATTTCTTTTATAAAATTACCATTATTTTATCCCAAGCCCTAATAGTCTCTCTCAAATTATCCCATTCACATGAAGCCTAATCATGTATTAAAAAATCTCATCAATCTAATTGTGGGTTGCGACCAGATTGGGTCAATTATAACCGATTATAAGTAAAAGTATTGATTGTCATTGTGGTCAATTTAGATTTAATGAAATGTGCCCCGTATTGATAAAAATAGATTTATGTAGGTTTTCTCTCTCCCACTAAATATACTATAGTGATTGTTAATATTACAAGATTTAAAGAAAAATTAATCCAAGCTTTTGAGATTATGCATAAATGGATAAGGAGATGGACACATGTATCATTTTACTCTAAAAACTTATGGTGGCTATAAGGCTACTTATTTTGGGACATGGAATGTATTAAAATTAAAAAGCAAGGAGATATAGACAAATATTGAAACCACATGGGCTTATTTACAAATCCTAGAAACCTTAGGGGGTACATACAAAAAACTCAAAAAAAATTGAAATGGAAGTCTCTCTACATTCCCTTTTTCCTCTGCTTCTCTCTCTTGAATCAGCCGCACATTTCTTTGTCTTCTCTGTGGCTCACCCAATCCCTCTCTTTCTATGTCGATATTTTGAACCAGCTCATGTCTCCCTGAAACCCTAAAACATGTGAGAGATAGAGGGAGAGAGAGAGGATAATAGGGGAAAGGAATACGAGAAACGGTTCGGTTCTTCGATGTACCCTGCGCATATCCCCACCCAGGTATCTCTCTTACATTCTCCCCTCCATCTCATTTATGGAGGAAAAAATATGTAAAAGAGAAATGGGTCTTACTTCACCACCGATTTAGGTGAGACCTTGGGTTTCTATCATGGAAGACTTTTCTTTTCTGAAAGAAAATCAAACCCCTCAATAAAACAAATGATTGATTCTACTTGTGAAAAGTTTTTGGATTTCGTAATATGGACGAAAATGGTCCTCAAATGCCTGAATTGACATGCTCGATTTGGAAAAATTTATATCCCAAAATACCGAATTTAGAATGGATCTGGAAATGAATCATATAATTTTTTTAATGTCATCTTTGTTGTAACTTTCCCCTCTAATTTTATCTATCAAATACTTTTTATTGTAAAAAATAAAACTATTATTTCATATTTCTTTTGTTTCGATAGGATGGATATGGTCAAACTGTTAGATTGTATGTCCTCAACCCAGTGGGTGAAATGACCATTTTGATTTATTGTCATAATTGATATATATTCATGCTTTTATTCATGAGATGAATAGGATTATGTTTAATTGTTGCACATATTTGGTACAAAATGACATTGTTGTTCATAAGATGAACATGAGCCCTTAAGTATATTAAATGTGATGTGTGGATGAGATTCACATGTAGGAGACATAGATCACAATTCTTATAGTTAGAATGTTCCACACTCGGTGATGAGACTAGGCATCTCATCTGAAAGGATGCAGCTAGGGTTGTAAACGGGTCGGTTCCGATCCGGGTCTAGGGTGGAACCGGAACCGGAACCGTTTTCTAAGAAGGGGAACTGGAACCGGAACCGATAAGAATAATGGAAACTAGAACCGGAACCGGAACCGTTTGTGAGGAGGGTCTGGTTCCGGTTCCGGGTCAAGACTAATACCTGTATTTTTCTTTAAAAAAATTATGCTTTTTTCACATTTTAATTGGATCACGTACCTACAAACACTAATGTGACATTTTGTCTATCAATAACAGACACTTTTAACCAAAAACTCAGAAATCACATCCAAACCGGCAATGAGATATAGAAAAGTAGAAAACCCCAATGTAGAAAAGTAGAAAAGTAAAAAGGGCTCTGTTTTCACATAATAAAGTTACCTTATGTTAGTATATATTGGGTCGGGTCCTGGGTCCACGGGTCTAAGCCACTGTGGATCCGGAACCGGAACCGTTTAGGTATCGGTTCCAAAAAAAGGATCCGGAACCGGAACCATTTTCTTATCGGGACCAAAATAAGGACCCAGAGCCGGATCCTAACGGGTCGGAACCTTCGGGTAATCGGAGAATCGGGTACCCATTTACAACCCTAGATACAGCACAGCAGTTACTATGAGATAGTGTGGTTTGTCTCAACCATCAGAATGGAAGATGATCGACACTTAAATGTACAATGCTTAACCGCAAGACTACGGTGTCGTCAAGTAGTAAAAGACTAAAGAGTCCAGATTATCGATCCCACGAAGAGAGGATGTAACAAGCAATGAATCCAATTTAAGTAGAATTGAACTAAGATATAGATAATATAGACAATTGAAGTGAATAATTAAAACTAATAAACTATGTGATGTAAACAAATAATTAACAATCTAAAATATGAAGTTAATTAGATCTAAGCTAATCTAACAAGCTATCCTAAACTAGTGTGTGAATGGCGGTGGAAATGGAAGATTTAAGGTGAAGATGTGGTGTGAAATGTGTATGATTTTAAAACAAGTGGTGTGAAGTGTAGATCTAATAATCTAGAAGTGAAAATAACAAATCAAATAAAGATTAAAATTAACAACAATCAAGATAAGAGATTAGGCAATCCAAAATCCACTAAGTATGTAATTAATTCAAACAATGCATGTTCTAATTCAACTCCCAAATCTACAATCCAATTAGTAATCGCTTGCCTAATTGGATTGGATGATATAACAATGAAGATCAAAGTAAAATAAAATCAAATGCCAAGATCCTAGATCGTCATCTAGCACCCTAAGCTACAAAAGATTAAAGATAAGGGCTCTAGAGCATGCTATGTGAGAGAACTTAATCCAACTATAAAGCATCAATTGAGATTATCCAAGCATCAAGTGTAGAGATAGAGCGTGAGAAATGAGAGAGATTAACACAATTAAATCTAAAATCTACTAATCAATCAAGGCACAAGTAGGAAATTTAAACTAATATATTCATGTAATTGAACTAATCACATTACTTAGCTTCAAAAGGAGAGCCTAATCCAAAAGCTTTAGCTACTAAACATCAAGAAAAAGCTCCAAATATTCATTAATGATCTTCAATTACACACACTCTCTTTCTAGATTAGTTACAAAGAAGCTCCTAATTACAATCTAAAAGTATAGAGAATAAAATTGCTTAAAGACTAACTTGCCAAAAGATCTTTCTTTCTCTATAAAAACATTCTAATTTATAGAAACACTGAAGACATTTGATTGGCTCATTTCCTTTCACAAGGATTGCTTTCATTTGATTGGTTGCAACTTGAAGGCTTTTGATTGGCTCTTTTACTTTCACATGGATTGCTTCAATTTGATTGGTTGCAACAAAATTTCCATCCAAAAGCATATCTGCTTTGATTGGTGGAGATGTTAGATTTGGATGAAATATCTTCTATGTAAAACAAAAATATAATTATTGGGATTTGAACCCATAACCTATTTCATAGAAACCCAAGCTTTAACCAATACACCAACCACTCCTTTGTGTTAAAAACTGACTTCTTTTATGCTTAAAGTCTTATCCTCTTATTTTGGAATTCTTCAACACTCCACCAAGATTTCTTCATGTAACTTCTTTACAGAAATCTCTTCTTGATGCCTGAAGATATTAGCCGGAAGGCTGGGGTAGTCGTGGGGTCCACCTACACAAGAGAAATTACATAAAAATGCGCTATAAATAATCGGATTTATGCATGATAATCTTATAATCCGTTTAATATGATAGAATGATAAAATCTCTATGTAAAGCAAATGATATGCATATGAGATGCTGATAAAATCCGGACTAATGAGGGGTAAAATATGCAATATTTAACACTCATCAGAAGATTATAAATTGTTGTGCTGGTGTATTGGATGTATTGAAGGACCATGAGTAGCACAAACTATTATCTTTAATTAAAGAATGCTCTCATAATTTTCAAGCAATAGGCTCTCAGTCCTGAGGGAGTAATGGACTCAAGTTTTTGCTATACATTACTTTAACTTACCAGTGGGTGAGGCCAACTATAGGTCAATACCTTGGTATTTTGGGTAGATGGCGGTGGAACTGTGGAAATATATAATGGAATTTATCATTGGTAAGTGCACACCCGTTCTGATTAAGAGTTAATCAGATGGTATCGATGATTGATGTGATTAACTGGGTCATAAGGATAACAAGAAGTGGATCCACCTTGGTTAGATAGTTTGTATTCCAATGGATCCATGGATATAACCGATAGAGGGGCTTGTTTGCTAGAATTGATAAGTTTAGGGTCTTCTTACAAAATTCTTTGGACTGGACTGCAATTGTATTTATAAAGTAATGTTATTTTCAATTAACTATTGGCCAGGAACTTATGAGATGTGAGGTCTAGATGCATCAGTTACAGCCAAATCAGAGAAATCCCTAGTGGTCCCTATGCTAGCCCTAAGAGAGAGTTATATTCAAATAAGAACTCATAATAGTAAGAGAACTAGAATTGTGGGATTATAAAAGCAAGAGAGGGCTGGACGTCCAAGGGACTACTTGTACGTCCTTAGTGTTCTTCTCCTCTCATCTCTTCTCCTTTCTCTGGTTCTCTAGTTGAGTGCTTTTGAGGAATAACTTCTTAATTTAGATCCCACCATTTTCTTTGAGAAGAACTCTCAATTGGGTAATAGCTTGGAAGACAGCGAGGTTTGGGAGGTCGCTTCTGCGAAAGAGGTTTGTAGGGACAAAGGCTAAAGACTCGATTTGAACACAACAAAGATCCTTAGGTATAGATTGTTTGGGTTCATTTTAGAAATTACCAGAATCGGTGGATGCGGAAATCCATGGATCCAGCCCTTTCGTAACCGGAAGCGGACGGACAATCATATTTTGATTTATGTACGGGTATGCCAGCTTTTCTATTCCACTTTAAAAGGAAAAGAAATGATCCGTAAATCAACTTTTTCATCTAGAAAAGAAACCAAATTATTTTTCAACTTTTCATTGCACATATGTTAAAAGAGACATAATTTGATTTTTTGATATTTTTGAATGCCGTGAAAGGCGAATTTGAATTTTTTTTTTCCGTAAAAGACAAATTTTTTTTTTTTTGTCGTGGAAGATGAATGTTGGTGCCATGAAAGGCAATTTTACAACTCTGATTGAAAAAGAGAAGACTCGTGATCTTTGTCTATTTTATAATACAAATACAATAAGAAGTAACAAAAGGTAATCTGGCTTCACAAAAGATTGTGGGGACTCATTCGGATTGGGGGACGCAACCCAAGTTTGGGCTCCTCCAACATTCCTCGGATGATAACATAAGATGCATTTGATTCTTTGTCTTGGCTTGATCCTCGAACTTTTAGAGAATAAGGATCAAAGGGAGATACTGTTTTCAATAAAAACTCAAGTAGACGGGCTAAGGAGCCGCGTCTAAGCCATGGATAGAGGAGAAGGAGAGGGCCTTGGGGGGGGGGGGGGGGGGGGGTTGGCCCTCGAAGAGTCTTCAATCACTTGTGGTGGTGGCCACCGCGAAATGTCTTCAACTATGTAGAGATCATTACAGGAGTGTGGGAGCAATGATGTAGACTTGGTGCGATGAGCCTGTCTCTCCTGGAATGGTGGGAGTGAGCCCTTTTTTTAGGCTTTTGGTGGAGCATATGGGAGGTTATGGGGTTGGAATGAATTAAGGCTCCATCATCGGAGGAGTTATGCATTTTATTACCATGGATTCGAAACTCCTTTATCTTGAAATCTGATTGGCCGATGCATGGTAATGACCATTAATTGCATTGAATCTTCATGATTAGAGAAGTTATGTGAGGCCCTAACCCCTTGTGGGTCCTCATTATATTTAATTATAGCATACTAATTATATTTATGCAAATTAATAGGAGTTTAACAAGGGTAGTTTAGTCATTTCCTAGAATGAGGCCTAGTTAGAGATTTCTATAATTGTTAGGGTGTTCGAGGGGCTCCATATGGATTAGTTAGTTAGTTAGAAGCCCCTTAATTAGAGTAATTTATAGAATTAGGAGGGTTGTTCTCTAGGAGATTTTGCAATTAGACCTAAAATACCCTAAATGCCCATAGTCTTATCTCTAACATAAGTAACCAAGAGAGGGCATTTTAGCCACTTTGATCCAACCCAAGCATATAAAAATAAAACCTTCTCTCCCAAACGCTCATCTTCTTTCTTCATTTTCCTCTCATTTCTCTCTCTTCCCTCTATTCTCATTTCAATTTCCCTTCATCTCTCTCTTTACTCGATAAAAAAGAGTTCACAGATCTAGGGTTTTATCCACAAAGACATTAAGAGATCCTTGAAGCTCCAGCCATTTCCAAGCTAGAAAACCTTCCCCACAAGCTAATTCTCCTTATCTTCTTCCAAACAAGGTAAATTTCTTTCCCTATCTCTATTTCCTCATAGATCTACCTCTTTTTCTTAGAATTCTCTCTTCTTATGCATTTTCTCCATGGGAATTGGGTGTTAGAGATGTAGATCTCTATAAATCATAGTTTTGGTGGGCTGTGGTGTGGATTAGAGACTCTAGAGCTTGGCTCTTGAGCAATTGAGCTTAGATATATAAAATCTAGCAAGTAGACCCTCATTTAACCAAAGGCGGGTGTAATATACTCATTTAGCATAAAATGCATGTTATCTTGCTTGGATTGCTGTAAATTTCTATTCTAGTGATGATATGATGCGTAGATTTATCTCTTTTAAGCCTTGTTTATGAATTGAAGGCCAATGATGGATGGAATCTCCCATTTGAAGATCAATGGTCCATGTATGATGAATTATGGGGTTTTTATGTGTGATGATGCTTTGGATGGATTTGGGATGTAATTGGAGAAATTAGATGGAAAATTGGATGAAATAGAGAAGTTGCAAAAATATGGATTTCTGAAATTCATGTGTACTCGGTCGACCAAGCCTTCAGGGTGCCGACCGGTGTCACTACGAACTTTTGAACAACTAAGAGCAGGCCTATCAGGCTTTCCTGTGAAATCTGATGTAGTCGGTACTAGATCGATCCCTTAGGATGTCAATCAAGTACATTGCATAACTGAAAGCACTTGACGGGCTTGTTTCCAGGTAGCTCAGTGTAGTCGGTCGCTGTCACGTCCCCCGAACCCAATTAAAGAATAAACCGGATCCAGGGAGTGAAATTTAAGACTAATTTAAAATTTTCGTCCTTTAGTCCCAAGGATCGTAAGTCCGCTGTGAGGATATTATATTTTAAGCCTCAAATCATTAATGAACAGCAGAATTCATACAATTTAAAGCATATGGAATATCAACAATGAATAATAACTTCATTTAATTTAAAGTTGCACAAAAGGGTATAAACGAAACTAATCAATTAAGTTAATTTATTACAATGGCCAACCCAATAATCCAGGCCATTAAAAGAACCCAAAGTCATTGAATGAAAGTTCAAACGAAGGATAATAAAAGAATGAATATAAATCTAGTGAATATCCCCATGTGACTCTGTCTCATGCTGAAAATGATGACGCTACTCTACGTCATCAACATGCCACTCTCGTTCCTCCTCAGCTGGTTGGAGATCCTTTGGGATCTCATCGCCAGCCTGCTCCTCATATAAGTACTTACCTGATGTGTCTACACATCAAGGAATAGAGTCAACGGCATGTTGAGCAATAGATAAGCAAAGCATAATAAACATGGCATGCATCAAGTATAAGAATAATGACAAGTAATATAATTATGTGAGTACAAGGAACGAAGCTAGGCATAAAGCATGAATAGTAATGAATAGAAACAATAACATAAATCCTAATATTATCTAGTAATAACCACTATCCAAGCAATGCAATGCAATAAACAGAGGGAGACTCAAATGATGTCCTAGCCACCTTTCAGGGTACTAGTAACAATCAAATCCAGACTACTGATACCAAGTCCATCTCCAGTGGGATCCTAGCTCTCGGTCTTGGGAATAGCAGCACGGTCCTAGCCCGCCTCCCAACTATTCAACGCCATGGACGCCGTCCTATGCCGACTGCCCACCCCGACGACCAAGTAACCGGTCAGTCGATAAAACCCCAAATTGCAAGTTGGGAATGATATGCAAATAGTAACAAAGTGGTGTTGACACAAGGAGAAACAACACAAGCAAGTTTGGCTAGCTTAATGCACAAGACATGATCATACGGATTTTCTCATTCAGGACAATACAAGACAAGTCAACCATCTAATAATCCCTTACATACTAGCCAGTCATGTTTATCAATTACATGACACACGGTCCCTAAGGTACACTCTAAGTCAAGTCCAAGTCCTAAATCCTACAAGGATTTATGTTTTATAATTAGTTAGGTGTTTTATGCCAACAGAGTGGCATAAGGAATAGTAACACGGATACAAGTCACAAGTCTGTTGATAATAAAAAAAGTCACTTTGCCTCCTCAACATCAAGAGAACTACATTGAAGCTGCAGCCTGGCCATAAATAGGCAAATGCTTCTTTAAAAAATCAAATCTTGTCAGAATCAAACAAAAACTGCAAGATCCTTCAAGACAGCCAAAAGAGGAGTACACAAGAAGTTTCGGGCCATTCCAAAATCATTTGATCTAAATTCTCTTCTCCGATAGCTGAACAGGAGCTCTCGGCGGCAACAGCATCGGAGACACCAAATCTTCAATCATAGCCTATGGATGGTCTCAAAATACGTCCAAAAGGCTCCACGTCAAGTTTCGAGTCAAACCGACGACGTTTGACCATACATTAACCCTCGAACGGCTAAATCAAACTTCTCGACGCCGAGAACCACCGAGGCCATCTGTCGCGACCCCGGACCGGGAAACTAGGGGAAAAGAGAGGATCCGAGTCCGGGAATCGGGACAGTGGTGGGGTGATGCCGCGCCACGTGCATCTCTTTGGCTAAACCGCACACGGAATTAAAAGAATATTTATCCGTGCACGTGATTTCCCACAGGGTTCCGCGGTGAGGATTATCTTTACACATCATCTCACATATAACCATATCAAACATATTCTCAAGATTGCGGAAGCGTGTAGCAAACCATATGAGTACTATTCAACCTCATAAACAAGACAAATTTATGGTTAAATGATAAGGTATCAGGATGAGCAATGATCATAAGCATATTTTCCCCAAAAGTAAAGTTAAGTATATTTACAAAATATCAGTTGATTAATGCCCCCAAAATAACGGTCAACAAAGACCGTATAACCAAATGAAACCTAAAATGAAATATCATAAGTTCCCAAAGTGTATCGTTCTCAAGGCAAGGCCGAATGTCTACATGACATCATCGGCTTGCCACTCAATCACTCGCTGCGGTTCACCGACCGCCTCCTCCGGCTCCTCCTCAATGGCAATAAGCTCGGGACCTGAGTACCAAAATAAATGGATCAGACACGACGGTCTGGCAGGTGGGTGAAAAGATATGTAATAATAAAACGATAATACTTTGCAAAAGTTTAGAAAACTTGTGAGTAAATAATGAACTTCATAAAAGACGATATATCATTTTAAAAGAGGCACATATGCAATAAATCATGTAAGGTAACAAGGATTCGGAAACTGTCAAGATGGCAACCACACAAAGCTAGATCCTCCCTTCACTAACGTGAAGAGAGCACATACCCTACAGGATCATTGGCCTCAGTCACACGAGGTGAGGAGGAACAACGATAACAGGATCATTGGCCTCAGTCACACGAGGTGAGGAGGAACAACGATAAAATACTATAATATATATATACTATACAGGACCACGGTAGCGAACCGGGTAAACTATGCAAATTCCAGACTGCAGCTGACTATCAGGAGGGGAAGGAACCCCAAGTCGGTGGATCAAACCAACTAGGTCGTCCAAGCTCAGTGGTGCCGACTCATAGGTCAAATACGATAAATCAAATCGTGTACATATTAAAGAAACGGGGTGCTCATAGGCACAAATACACATTCGTATCTGGTCGGTCATATACAGGTTAGCAAAAGCTAAATACACTTTCAATACTCTCAGAACAGTCTAGTCATATCATGTGGGTTTGAAATCCCAAAATAGGAGTTTGGTTGAAAATCAAATACAAATAGTTTTCCATACCTTTACAGGCTAACAATGGGGTTTCTAGAATTGAATCAGTGTGAATAGGGTCCCGTATGTCGGTTGTGATGAAATTTTGGTACTCTTTAAGAGTTAAGGACATTCCGGGTCCTTATACACATTGGTCAATCTAGAAAATCTCATAGAATCTCCATGATGAGTTTCCTTTTCCTCCGGACTTCACGTAATGCCTTATAAGTCCCTAATAATAATGGGGCTCCAAATAATACCTCCCCACTACAACCCTTTGCAATTTACCCAATTCATTCATGGGTTTAAATGCATCATTATAGGTTCAATGCCTTCAATTAAGAAGATAAGGGATAGAGCTGAATTGGACTTGAGTATGGGTTTGGAATGAATCTGGAAAATAGTCCCACAACTCTCTTAATTTACAGTTCATCTCATTTCAGTCCGATCGATCGGGCTCCTTGGCCGATCGATCGGTCCTGAATTTGCTTCCAGTTATTTACAGTCCGATCGATCGGACCTGATGGGCGATCGATCGGTCCTGAGAACCCTCTCAGTTATTTACAGTCCGATCGATCGGACCTGATGGGCGATCGATCGGTCCTGAGAACCCTCTCAGTTATTTACAGTCCGATCGATCGGACCTGATGGGCGATCGATCGGCCCTGTAGCGAACCTCAACCCATTTGGTTGAATTCTTCTCTTGTCCAACTCCTATCCATTCCCTTTCTTTTCCCTTCTTCCATACATATCTTCACGAATAATTGGGCTATTCCTTGACCTCATTATCTCATCAAATCATCATTCAAAATCAATAAGACTAAACCATCAAACATGATAAATCATTAAAACCATTAATGAAGACAAATCAAGATTTTTGCAGAAAACATGATAAAACACATGAGAATCATTTCATCCACTTGCCTTGGGTCCAATGCAAATCAATTGAGCTCTAATCACCTCTTAGGCCCACAATCAAACACCTATACACAAAACCCCCAAATCCAAACCCTAGATTATCAAAACTAATTAAAACAAAACGGAATCTTCCAATAATTGAAATAGAGCTACCCTAGGGCTAAACAAACAAGATTATAAAACTTTTAGGAAGATCACTTACAAGGAAGTTCTTCAAAAAGCAAGGTGTTGTCCAAAGCAAGTTTTGGAGTGGGCGGTTTTCTTCAAAAATGGTGTCAAGATGAAGGCCTTGAGATGAGGAAGAAGATTATAGCAACTAATTTTCCATTAGCACTAGTTTAGTGGGGGATTGAAGATGAAGAGGCAAGAAAAGGTAAGGGAAAACCCTTAGGGCTGGGATTTCTCTTCTCCTCTAGGGTTTTTGCCAAAAATGTGAAAAAGAAGAAGAAGCTTTCTATATATAGTAAGTGGGAGTGGGGCCCACAACTTAAAAGACTTCTCGGGCTCAAAACATGGTTTTCGGGGCTTCAAATGACTTCGACGAAGAAGACAAAGTTGATCGGCAAAATTTCTAGTTTCCAAAAAGTATATATTTTGCACATTTTGGTGACATTGAAATCGGTGTCCAGATTTTGGGTAAGAAGACCATTTTGCCCTCAATTAGTGAAAAATTGGGTTTAAGGTCCTCGAATGGAAACGATGTCAACATGAAAGTTGTAGGGATTAACAAGATAAGTCCAATGAGGTTAAAAACACGATTCCTGGAAATCATCGATAAACCCCCAATCTCACACCACTCCTAACCAGAACCCCCAAAGGGTCCCACAAGTAAAAAGGCTCTCCAAATTCCCCAAAGCTATTAGAAAAGCTATTCTAATCCCCAACTAATCCAAAAACCACTAAACACACTTAAAACTAAAACACAACCTAATCAACTCTAAACGAGGTCTCTCGGGTCGGGGTCTTACATCCTCCACCCCTTAGGACATTTGGTCCTCCAAATGGAAATTAAAACTCACCTCCGGAAGGAGATGTGGGTACTTCTTCTGAACTTGATCCCGTAATTCCCAAGTTGCTTCTTCCGGTCCATGATTCTCCCAAACTACCTTGACCCACTGAATAGTCCGAGTTCTCAATTCTTGTTCATTGGTGTCAATGATCTGCTTAGGCTTCTCAACATAGGTCGCATCTTCTCGAATTTCTAACGGCTCATAACGGAGTATGTGTAGCCTGTCGGGAACGTACTCCTTCAACATAGACACATGGAAAACATTGTGTACGCCGGAAAGTTCGGGTGGTAAGGCTAACCTGTAAGCCACATCACCAATCCTACTCACAATGTCGTACGGTCCAATGTATCTCCTAGACAATTTGCCCTTCTGTCCAAACCTCAAAGTCCCACGAGTGGGTGACACTTTCAAGAAAACCTTATCTCCTTCTTTGAACTGTAAATCCCTCCTGTGAGAGTCTGCATAACTCTTCTGTCTACTCTGAGCCACTTTCAGACGTTCTTGGATCAACTTGACCTTGTCGCTTGTCTCACTAACAATGGTCGGTCCATGGAAACTGCGAGTACCAACTTCTTCCCAACAAACAGGTGTTCTACACCTTCTGCCATACAAAGCCTCAAAAGGTGCCATACCGATACTCGAGTGGAAACTGTTGTTGTAAGCGAACTCACACAACGGTAAGGCTTCATCCCACTGAGTCTTGAAATCTAACACACAAGCTCGAAGCATATCCTCAAGTGTCTGGATTGTCCTCTCTGACTGACCATCAGTCTGTGGGTGATAGGCTGTGCTGAACTGTAACTTCGTACCCATAGATTCATGCAGTGTCTTCCAAAATCTCGAGACAAATCTGCTGTCTCTATCGGATGTGATGGAAACTGGCTGTCCATGACGACTGACAATTTCTGTGACAAACAACTGTGCCAAAGGTAACATATGCATCTTCTTTCCAGTCTTCATCGGTAGGAAATGAGCTGACTTGGTGAGACGGTCCACTATGACCCAAATAGCATCATTGCCCTTACTAGTCTTCGGTAAACCCGATATGAAGTCCATGGTAATGTGCTCCCATTTCCATTCCGGAATCTCTAATGGTCGTAGTAAACCTGGAGGCTTCTGGTGTTCTGCCTTGATCAACTGACATGTCATACAACGAGAGACGAAAGCCGCTATCTCTCTCTTCATATTATTCCACCAAAATCTGCCCTTCAAATTCTGGTACATCTTCGTACTGCCCGGGTGTATGGAATACTTGGTATTGTGAGCCTCAGACATGATATCATTCCTCAAGTCCTCCAAGTTAGGCACACACAGACGGTCTCGGTAATACAAAACTCCATCTACAACACGAAAATTCGGACGATCTGCTAGGTGCTCAGAAATCTTAGCCAATTCTGGGTCTTGCAACTGATTCTCTTTGATCTTCTGAATGAAAGAAGGCTCTGACACTGACATGTTTGCCAACATGACACCCTCTCTTAGTAGCTGAAAATCTACTCTCATCTCCTCTAACTGTTGTACCACATAAGTCCCCCGAAGACTTGCCATGCTCACTGACTTTCTGCTCAAGGCATCTGCAACTACATTCGCTTTTCCCGGGTCATACTTGATTGGAAAATCGTAATCCTTGATATATTCCATCCATCTCCTCTGCCTCATGTTCAACTCCTTCTGAGAAAACAAGTACTGTAGGCTACGGTGATCGGAGTGAACCTCAAACTTCTCTCCATAGAGGTAGTGTCTCCACATCTTCAAAGCTAAAACAACTGCGGCCAACTCGAGATCATGTGTTGCATAGTTCTTCTCATGATCTTTCAACTGCCGTGACCCATATGCAACTACCTTCCCATCTTGCATTAGCACGCATCCAAGCCCAACATTAGAAGCATCGGTAAAAATGGTAAAACCGCCGCTCCCAGATGGCAAAGTAAGGACTGGAGCTGTAGTCAATCTCTTCTTCAGCTCTTGGAAACTAGCCTCACACTTGTCTGTCCAAACATATGGTGCATTCTTCCTTGTCAACTTCGTCAAAGGTGACGCAATCGACGAAAATCCTTGCACAAACCTCCGATAATACCCTGCCAATCCAAGAAAACTCCTGATTTCTGATGCATTCTTCGGTCTATCCCAATTCATGACTGCCTCAATCTTGGACGGGTCCACTGATAATCCTTCTTTGGAGATGATATGACCCAAAAATGTGACTTGGTCCAACCAAAATTCACACTTACTAAGTTTTGCAAACAACTGATTCTCCCTCAAAAGCTGGAGTGCTATCCTCAAATGTTCTTCGTGCTCTTCTTTGGTCTTGGAATACACCAAAATATCATCAATAAACACCACTGTAAACTGATCCAAATACTCCGCAAATATTTTGTTCATCAATGCCATGAAAACTGCCGGTGCATTAGTCAAACCAAATGGCATCACTAGAAATTCATAGTGTCCATATCTTGTACGAAAGGCTGTTTTTGGTACATCTGAATCTCTAACTCTCAACTGATGGTAGCCTGACCTCAAATCAATCTTCGAAAAGTAAGCAGCTCCTTGCAACTGATCAAACAATTCATCTATCCTTGGCAATGGATATTTGTTTTTGATGGTCACTTGGTTCAATCTTCTATAGTCAATACACATTCTCATGGAACCATCCTTCTTCTTCACAAATAAAACTGGTGCTCCCCACGGTGACACACTAGGTCTCACAAAACCTTTGTTCAAAAGTTCTTGCAATTGCATCTTCAACTCTCCCAATTCTGCCGGGGCCATTCTGTAAGGTGCGATAGATATTGGAGCGGTCCCCGGTAACAACTCAATAGTGAAGTCTATCTCTCTAATGGGTGGCAATCCTGGTATCTCCTCCGGGAAAACATCCGGAAATTCACAAACAATTGGATCTCCTCCACCCCTTGGGACCGTTTATCCTCCGTGATAAACGCCAAATAACCCTCACAACCACTTTTTAGCAGCCTATCAGCCTTCAACGCTGAAATAAACCCTGCACCAGAATTACTCCTCTCTCCCTGAAACAACACCCCTGCTTGGGTCTCCTCTAACTTAAAAGTTAGGGTTTTATGGAAACAATCCATCGTGGCATGGTATCCTGCTAACCAATCCATCCCTAGGATGACATCAAAATCCTGCATCTCTAATAAAATGAGATCTGCCGGTAATACTACTTCTCCTATCATGACTGGACAACTAGGGTAAAAAGTTCTACAAACAACTTCCTTACCTAAAGGGGTAGTCACAGTCAAAATGAAACTCAACTCTCTAGCATGCATATCAATCAACTTAGCAAATTTTGGAGATAGGAATGAGTGAGTAGAGCCAGGGTCAAACAAAACCTTAGCATCAAAACCACAGACGAGAAGTGTACCTTCCACTACATTGCCTTCAGCCTCTGCATCAGCTCTATTGACAGCATAGAGTTGTGCCCTTTGTTGTGGCCTGTTCTGTCCTTGCTGTTGCCTGCCTTGTGGTGCATTCCTGTTCTGATTCTGAGGACGCTGATTCTGATTTTGATTCTGCCCTTGCTGACGGGCCGGTTGTTGTTGTTTGTTGTTGTGGCCTAAGCTGTTGCTGAGGTGCCTGTTGTTGTAGTGGCCTTGCTTGATTCTGAACCACTAGCGCATTTTGAGGTGGTGCCTGACGATGTGCTCCCTGTTGTTGTCTATTCTGTCTTGGGCATTCCCTCATCTGATGGTCCATCGAACCACATCTAAAACATGCCCCCGTGATAGAACGGCACTGGGCATTCCCATGATATTTTCCACAATGGATACAAACTCCTTGATTCTGTGCATTCTGCTCTTGTCTTGGCCTCTTGTTCTGATTGTTCCTTTGTTGATAGTTCTGCTGCTGGCCTTGACTCTTTCCTTGGTTCTTGATGATCTTGTTGTGGAAGTTCTCAAATTTGTATGCTCTCTTGACAGCTTCTTCAAAGGTAACGGGTGGTACAACCCCGGTAGCATCCCTCTCAATAATCGGGTGAAGTCCCTCAAGGAACTTGGTTATCTTCTTCTCCTCTGTGTCTACCAACTCCGGTGCATACCTTGACAACCTCTCAAATTTGGTGAGGTATTCGAGGACTGACATGTTTCCTTGCACAAGTTGTTGAAATTCTACTGCCTTTTGTCTCTTGACATGTGTAGGTACATATTTCTCTCCAAACTGTCTCTTGAAGCTAGCCCAAGCTTCTGCATCAGCCATTGTCCTATATTCTGCCTTGACGGTCTTCCACCAAATATCTGCTAAACCAACAAACATAGAGGCTGCAAGCTGTACACGTTCTACACCGGTACATATGAAGATCTCAAATATGTTTTCGGTGTGCTCAAGCCAATCATCTGCTGCCATTGGATCCTCAGTCCCCAAAAATTCTTTCGGTCCTCTCTTCCTAAACCGTTCATACAACACATTAGGATCAATTCCTCTAATATTCACCGGACCAGGTGGTGCAACTGGGATTGGTTCCGGTCTCCTCTCCAATATCCCCAACAACTGTGCCTGCATTTGAGCTATCTCCCTAGCATGATCCTCGTCTTTCTTAAGCATCTGTTCTTGCAATCTGGTCTGTGTCTCATATGCTTGTGCTTGGAGCCTAGCCTGATTCTCATTTGCCTGGCGTAGTTGGTCAATCATAGCCTACATCATCTGTTGGAATTGGTTCTGCATGTTGTTGTCTTGTGGTTCCTCTCCAATAGGCTCCGTATTCTCACTGTTACTGGCAACGTGATTACTGTTTGCAGTTCTTTTGCGAGGTGGCATAACGCTGCAAAACAAATTGTTAGCACATATAAATCAAGTACAGGGTGGTCACACATTGCTCACACGATTCTATCTAACGAATCCTCGCCACGTACTTAAGATTTCTAGTTTCTTTTAATTGCCTGAAACATGTCCCGCTCTGATACCAGTCCTGTCGCGACCCCGGACCGGGAAACTAGGGGAAAAGAGAGGATCCGAGTCCGGGAATCGGGACAGTGGTGGGGTGATGCCGCGCCACGTGCATCTCTTTGGCTAAACCGCACACGGAATTAAAAGAACATTTATCCGTGCACGTGATTTCCCACAGGGTTCCGCGGTGAGGATTATCTTTACACATCATCTCACATATAACCATATCAAACATATTCTCAAGATTGCGGAAGCGTGTAGCAAACCATATGAGTACTATTCAACCTCATAAACAAGACAAATTTATGGTTAAATGATAAGGTATCAGGATGAGCAATGATCATAAGCATATTTTCCCCAAAAGTAAAGTTAAGTATATTTACAAAATATCAGTTGATTAATGCCCCCAAAATAACGGTCAACAAAGACCGTATAACCAAATGAAACCTAAAATGAAATATCATAAGTTCCCAAAGTGTATCGTTCTCAAGGCAAGGCCGAATGTCTACATGACATCATCGGCTTGCCACTCAATCACTCGCTGCGGTTCACCGACCGCCTCCTCCGGCTCCTCCTCAATGGCAATAAGCTTGGGACCTGAGTACCAAAATAAATGGATCAGACACGACGGTCTGGCAGGTGGGTGAAAAGATATGTAATAATAAAACGATAATACTTTGCAAAAGTTTAGAAAACTTGTGAGTAAATAATGAACTTCATAAAAGACGATATATCATTTTAAAAGAGGCACATATGCAATAAATCATGTAAGGTAACAAGGATTCGAAACTGTCAAGATGGCAACCACACAAAGCTAGATCCTCCCTTCACTAACGTGAAGAGAGCACATACCCTACAGGATCATTGGCCTCAGTCACACGAGGTGAGGAGGAACAACGATAAACAGGATCATTGGCCTCAGTCACACGAGGTGAGGAGGAACAACGATAAAATACTATAATATATATATACTATACAGGACCACGGTAGCGAACCGGGTAAACTATGCAAATTCCAGACTGCAGCTGACTATCAGGAGGGGAAGGAACCCCAAGTCGGTGGATCAAACCAACTAGGTCGTCCAAGCTCAGTGGTGCCGACTCATAGGTCAAATACGATAAATCAAATCGTGTACATATTAAAGAAACGGGGTGCTCATAGGCACAAATACACATTCGTATCTGGTCGGTCATATACAGGTTAGCAAAAGCTAAATACACTTTCAATACTCTCAGAACAGTCTAGTCATATCATGTGGGTTCAAAATCTCAAAATAGGAGTTTGGTTGAAAATCAAATACAAATAGTTTTCCATACCTTTACAGGCTAACAATGGGGTTTCTAGAATTGAATCAGTGTGAATAGGGTCCCGTATGTCGGTTGTGATGAAATTTTGGTACTCTTTAAGAGTTAAGGACATTCCGGGTCCTTATACACATTGGTCAATTTAGAAAATCTCATAGAATCTCCATGATGAGTTTCCTTTTCCTCCGGACTTCACGTAATGCCTTATAAGTCCCTAATAATAATGGGGCTCCAAATAATACCTCGCCACTACAACCCTTTGCAATTTACCCAATTCATTCATGGGTTTAAATGCATCATTATAGGTTCAATGCCTTCAATTAAGAAGATAAGGGATAGAGCTGAATTGGACTTGAGTATGGGTTTGGAATGAATCTGGAAAATAGTCCCATAACTCTCTTAATTTACAGTTCATCTTATTTCAGTCCGATCGATCGGGCTCCTTGGCCGATCGATCGGTCCTGAATTTGCTTCCAGTTATTTACAGTCCGATCGATCGGACCTTATGGGCGATCGATCGGTCCTGAGAACCCTCTCAGTTATTTACAGTCCGATCGATCAGACCTGATGGGCGATCGATCGGTCCTGAGAACCCTCTCAGTTATTTACAGTCGATCGATCGGACCTGATGGCGATCGATCGGTCCTGAGAACCCTCTCAGTTATTTACAGTCCGATCGATCGGACCTGATGGGCGATCGATCGGCCCTGTAGCGAACCTCAACCCATTTGGTTGAATTCTTCTCTTGTCCAACTCCTATCCATTCCCTTTCTTTCCCCTTCTTCCATACATATCTTCACGAATAATTGGGCTATTCCTTGACCACATTATCTCATCAAATCATCATTCAAAATCAATAAGACTAAACCATCAAACATGATAAATCATTAAAACCATTAATGAAGACAAATCAAGATTTTTGTAGAAAACATGATAAAACACATGAGAATCATTTCATCCACTTGCCTTGGGTCCAATGCAAATCAATTGAGCTCTAATCACCTCTTAGGCCCACAATCAAACACCTATACACAAAACCCCCAAATCCAAACCCTAGATTATCAAAACTAATTAAAACAAAACGGAATCTTCCAATAATTGAAATAGAGCTACCCTAGGGCTAAACAAACAAGATTATAAAACTTTTAGGAAGATCACTTACAAGGGAGTTCTTCAAAAAGCAAGGTGTTGTCCAAAGCAAGTTTTGGAGTGGGCGGTTTTCTTCAAAAATGGTGTCAAGATGAAGGCCTTGAGATGAGGAAGAAGATTATAGCAACTAATTTTCCATTAGCACTAGTTTAGTGGGGGATTGAAGATGAAGAGGCAAGAAAAGGTAAGGGAAAACCCTTAGGGCTGGGATTTCTCTTCTCCTCTAGGGTTTTTGCCAGAAATGGGAAAAAGAAGAAGAAGCTTTCTATATATAGTAAGTGGGAGTGGGGCCCACAACTTAAAAGACTTCTCGGGCTCAAAACATGGTTTTCGGGGCTTCAAATGACTTCGACGAAGAAGACAAAGTTGATCGGCAAAATTTCTAGTTTCCAAAAAGTATATATTTTGCACATTTTGGTGATATTGAAATCGGTGTCCAGATTTTGGGTAAAAAGACCATTTTGCCCTCAATTAGTGAAAAATTGGGTTTAAGGTCCTCGAATGGAAACGATGTCAACATGAAAGTTGTAGGGATTAACAAGATAAGTCCAATGGGGTTAAAAACACGATTCCTGGAAATCATCGATAAACCCCCAATCTCACACCACTCCTAACCAGAACCCCCAAAGGGTCCCACAAGTAAAAAGGCTCTCCAAATTCCCCAAAGCTATTAGAAAAGCTATTCTAATCCCCAACTAATCCAAAAACCACTAAACACACTTAAAACTAAAACACAACCTAATCAACTCTAAACGAGGTCTCTCGGGTCGGGGTCTTACACCATCACTCATCAAAAAGAGCACATGGACGGCTTCAAGATGCTTACAAAGGGCCACACGTCAAGTTTCAGGTCATTTCGACAACATTTGACCATACTTTGACTCTCGGAAGCCAAATCAGGCCTCTCGGCGGCGAAGCTCCCCGGGACCATGGTTTCCAAGACAGAGCCTGTGGATCATCTTACAATGACTCCAATAGGTTCCCTGTCAAATTTCAAGTCAATCGGACATCGGTTGACCGCACATCAATGAGCCTTCGCTCAGTCACCAAGATAATTTCTTTGTTTGAATCTCTAGAGATGATCGTCATGGCTACAAATTCTGAGCCACCACCTCGCAATCCACCTCAAGATGATGCGATCACACGCATCCAGCAGTTGGAACAAGGCCAGCAGTGAATTGAAACTCTGATGGAAAACCTTCTCCTCGCCTTCCAAAATTAGGCGAACAATGAACCTCCTCCGAATAACGAGGAAAATGAAGAAAAAAATGAGTCACGCGCCCTTACCAAAAAGGATGTAGACAGTATCCTCGCAAAAGGAAAAGAAGAGGATATACTCAAGGAACATGGGATCAAGCCACCATATCCCTTATGGATGGACTCGGTCCCGTTCCCCACAAAATTCAAGCATCCTACTCTCCAAACATATTAGGGAAAATGATCAGCCAGACAGCACGTCATCCACTTCAAGATCTTGACATGAGCTATCGCGGATCAAGATGCACTCAAGATCTGCCTCTTTGCAAGTACCCTAAAGGCCTTCGACTGGTACTCCACTCTTCTGGAGGACTCCATCCAAAATTGGGCCATGCTAGAGACACGCTTCCTGACTCACTTCAAAGGTGAGGATCATCCCGATACTATGGCTCAGTTGTGCAGCCTAAAACAGGGGGATAATGAGTCAACATATGACTTCATTCACAAGTGGAAAGCGATGGCATACAAATGCTCTGATGTATTGCCACAAGCGTCACTAGTCGACACCTGCCAAAACAACATGAGAGCTAAAATGTGCTCCATGATCATCGGCAACAAATCAAAGAACCTGGGAGAACTCCTAGAAGTTTCCATGGAAGCTGAAACGGTGATCAAAGACCTCAACAGTCAGAAATCATCAAGAAAAGAGCCAACCGCCATTGGAACCTCAAAATCAAAGAAAAACGAGGTCCTCAATGTGCAAACCAAGTCAGCTCCTCAACCACCAAAGAAAGCTGAAAACAAAGCTGCAGGTAAAAGACCTGAACTCTCAGATGCCTTCAAAAAGCGAGTATAAAAGAAATACACGTTCGATGAAGATGTTGATGAAATCTTCAGGGCCCTCATGGAAAATGGCGAGCTCACCTTACCTGAACCGAAAAGACCAGGAGATGTTAGCAAAACCAACGATCCTCAGTACTGTCCATACCACCAGATGGTCTCGCATCCTCTCAATCAATGCTTCGTTGTGAGAGAGAAAATAAACAAGATATGGAAAAACGGAGTCATCACCTTCGACAAAAACTATGGGTCTGCCTCTGTCAACATGGTGTCATGTGGACAAACACCAAAATCACCGAAAAAGAAGATCACTACTTCCTTCAAGGTGATAAACACAATCCAAGCGTCCGAAGAGTTGATTCCTTACCCGACACCAGACGGACAACCCATATGGGTACATCCCAATCTCCTGGAAGATGAAAGCTGGGAGGTTGTGAAAACAAAGCCAAAAGCTCAACAGTGAAGGCAGGCTAGGAAACATCTCCTCAAGCTCAAACGGCAAGAGAAGACCCAACCAAAATAAGAAGTCCAAGAAAAGGCAGAGGCTTCCTCTACCGCTTCGCTGGAGGCAACAAGAACGTCCCTTCCAGAGACTTTAAAGGGGGTAAGAAAATTCACTCTCAGTGATTTCATGCCACCTCAATTCAAAGAAGCCACGCAGGGGGCATCATACTCTTGCAATTCGGTAGTTGGATTCTCCGTTGATGGATACGAGTCCAGCGACACCGATGATGGATTCGAATCCAACTACACCGACGAGTGGGAGGAGTCCCTTGAAACAGGAGAATATCTCTCCGATGAAGAATGGGTTCCTGAAACTCACATTATGTCAGTAATTTGGTATGACCACTTATAGCCACAAGGATCCTGGTCTGATGATGAAGAAGACCAAGAGGCTATACAAGAAAATGTTGTTGACCCAGCACCCGTCATTGCTCCAATGGAACCCAACCATGTTGAACCACAAAGAGCAGATGAAGAAGAAGAAGATTTGGCTCCCATGCCTGATCTTGAAGAATATGTGAAGGTCTTGCAACATCTCGCTCTAGAACAAGAGCAAGACCGCATCAACAAGCCTCCTCGCAATCCAGAGCCCGAAGTCCCTGAAGACAATCAGGTACATCCTCCCTTAACTCCTGAAAATGGAGAAAATTGCGGGATAGACGATCCTCTTACATCTGAGGATGAGTCTGACTCCGAAGAGGCAATGTCTCTTGTTAGAGCTTCTTGTAATGCGATAATTCGGGATTATAGCTCTTCAGAAGCATCGTCTGATGAGATCACCTATACTCCGGCGACGCCTAGCAATGTATCCTCTGGAGCTATCTCGTCTCACGTGACTTTCACTAAGGTAACACCCTCTCAGGTTTCTTCTCCTAAGACTGTGACTTCAGAGCTCACACCTTTCCTGACTGAAGAATCCCCAGCTATTGATGCTTGGGACGATGAATTGGTCAACGTAGAAAAAAGGTTGCTGGATGTTGTTCAGGACTTGTTCCCGTAAGATGCTCCCTGCAACACAATCACTGAAGATGACAACTCTGCTGCAGATACATCCTCAGCAAATGAAAAACGACAGCCTCTTGATCATGAAGACAATCTTCCAAACGAAGACCCTTCTCAAGAAGCTCTCGAAATTGGTAGATGCACCCACTCTAGCCCGGACTACCACAAGAATTACAACCAATCTTCCTTTACTTATGTAAATCCCTAGGAAAAAGATGTTGTAAGCGCCCCCAGTGGCAACCATGATGAACATGCAGGCCCAAGTATGACTTGATTGAACATTTCAAGCACATACCTGCACGTCTGCACATCCTAGACTTATTGCGAATGTCTCCGCGAACTCATGATAATCTCATTTCAGAATTACAAAAGCTGAATGAGGATGTCGACAAACATGCCCTGTAAATCCTCCAAATTGAAATGGACTACCGGGTCAAAAACTCAGAAACTTCCTCAAATGGAGAAAAAAAGAAAACTGAAGGATCATGCATCGAATGCCTCTCGGTTCAAAAAGCAGCCAGTGCAACCATCGCCTTCACTAAGGACGACCTCCTACTTGGTGAAACAAGGCACAACCGACCCCTGTACTTCACAGGGTACATCAAGGAAATGCCTATGCACAGAGTTCAGATTTACCCAGGTTCTGCACTCAACCTCATCTCCACTTCGGCTCTCGAAGAGTTGGGCATCCCACCCAACAAGCTGAGTCACACATCTATATCTATCTTTGGATACGATGGGAGTACTCAAAGGCCTATCGGCAAAATCAGGTTCAAGTTGCAGATCGGCGATCTTATCTCTGAGGTCACTGTGCATGCAATAAAAACCCTTCATGCTACAACATCCTTCTCGGACGCCCCTGGATCCACGAGAATGGTGTTGTCCCATCAACTCTACATCAATGCATCAAGTTTGTTGGCAACGACGGCGTGGTACATCGACTCTTTGCGGACAGAAAACCCTTTAAAGGTAAAGAAGTCCACTTCGCAGACTCACAGATGTATGAAGGTGAAAAAGAAGAAAAGGAGATAGCATCCTTTGCCAAAAATCTCCAGAAAGATAAAGGCAGGGCTCCTCAACAATCACCGGAAGAAAACAAACCATCCGGTAAATCCGAAGAGAGCATTCAAACTCCCTTCATCATCTCCCTCAAGACTTCAAAGCCTTTGTCATCACGACTAAAGTGAAGAAGGCAAAGAAAAAGTCCGGGGGCAAATTTGTTATCTCCTTCGTGTCTATCATGCAAGACACGGATGCATCGTCAAGCCAATCTGACACTCAACAAGTTCAGCCTGCTCTTACTCCAATGGAGACACTTTCTAACATAAAAGATCCTACATCAGTTTCCTTCATTGTTCAAGCGACTTTAGCAAAAGGAAAAGCCTATCTTTTTCCATAGATCTAATGCTTCTTCATCAAACTCCACGCTTGAACCCTTCCAAAACGAGGGTATGCCTCAACTATCCTTATATAGTCCTGTGGCACAAGCTATTATGAAGAAAATGGACTATGATGCTCGAAACCCAGTCGGTTTGGGAGAAGGCCGCGGTATTCTCACGCCATTGGGGCCCGCCTTGACCAAAAGCCAGCTGGAAGATTAGAGACTCTATAACTATGTAGAGAAGTCTTCATACTGGCTAGGGTATGATCCCGACACTCCTCTGAGACAGTTGACACAAAGGCTTAAAAGTCGACTTACCGACCGAGCCTCAACATCTCGTATCCATGAAGACATCGATCTCCCTGGATATCTCTTCGATGAGTCACCTGACAAATATCCAGGAAGCTCATCCAATTGGTACGATTTCTCGAACGATGAAGAGGAATTGTCTGATGGCACAGACATGTGGTCCTCTGACCCAGAAGAACCCTCGTCTCCAAAAGAAATACCTTACTTCGTCCCGATTTCAACAGGCGATTGTGACCATCTCATTACAAGCCTTGAGAAGATTACCAATCAAGAAGACCCGTGGAAAGGAGCAAAACATTGTTCTAGAGATGCCCTTGAAACCCCAGAAGGTCTTGTTGGGTTAAAAGCCTCCGAAAATATTATGGAGGAACCACCTACGAACCTTTCAACTGAAGATCCTGCATCCTACAGTGATCTCATGGCCTTTCGAAGCCTGGGGTATGGACATCATAGGTCCTATTTCTCCCCCTTCAAGCAAAGGTCGTCACTTCATCTTCGCCGCTACGGATTATTTCTCCAAGTGGTCAGAAGCATTTGCGCTCAACGAAATGAAGACCTCATCAGTCCTTCAGTTCCTGCGCACTAACAATGTTTGTCGTTTCAGCATACCCAAAAGATTCGTCCATGATAACGGACCACAATTCCGGGATCATCAATTATACAGGTTCAGCAACAAATACAAAATCCAAAGCTGTCATTCGACTCCATACAATCTGGCAGCAAACGGATTAGCAAAAGCTTTCAATAAGACACTCTACAAAGTCCTCAAGAAAATGGTCTCCAGTCACAAAAGAGACTGGAGCGACAAACTGTCTGAAGCTTTGTGGGCCTATCGAACCACCGTTCACGGACCAACCTATAGCACACCATTCTCCGTAGTCTATGGATGCGAAGTTGTCGTACCTTTGGAAGTACAAATTCCTTCCTTGAGGGTATCATTGCAAAATGACATGACTCAAGAAAGCAATGTCAAATGCCCATGAGCTGGACAATCTCGATAAGAGATGGCTCAAAGCACGACAAAGCATTGAACTTTACCAAGCACGCATGGTAGGCTCTTTCAATAAAAAGTCAAGCTACGCGCCTACAAAAAGGGTGACTTGGTTCTTGCTGTAAAAAGACCAATGGTCTTTGCTCACAAGTCCAAAGGCAAGTTAGAGCCAAAATGGGAGGGACCCTACGTCATTGACAAGGTTTTCTCCAACGGCGCATACGCACTCCTAAACATAGAGGGTGATAGATGTATACTACCCATCAACAGCAAGTTCTTAAACCGGTACTACCCTTGAAGACTTACCCAACTGGGTAAGAGCAATGCCTGTACGGCCAAAACCGGTTTCCAGGTACTCGCTCATCAAACCCACTCTTTTAGAGTTTTCATATCAAATGTTGAAATTTCTAGAAATTCAAACAACACTTACTTTCACCGTTTCATTGTTCAAAAACTCCAAGCTTAGGAACATTTCCCTAACTTGACCAAAATTTTCAATCCTTGAACCCAAAATTCATGGTTTGAAACAAAATCTGGATTCAGGGATTTCCACCCTAGTCTACCTTGCCTTTTATTGCCAAAATGATTTTAGGTCAAAACTTACGACCCTCATGTCTTTAAACAAAAAAATCATTTTTTTTTCAAAAAAACCGATTCGCACAAATCGGAAGCATGTGAACCATGTTCGACACTTCCAAAATCGCAGGGAAGCAACATTTCGTCAATATTTGTAAAATTAAAAAAAAACCATGGAGATACAACATTTCAGTTGATATCCACAGCCTAAATTTCAAAGGTTCGAAAAAACAAAGAAACCGTGGAGATGCAACATTTCAGTTGATATCCACAACCCAAAGGTTCGAGAAAACCGCAAATTTCAAAAATCATGGGGAAACGACATCAAGTCAGTACCCGCAAAATAAAAATTTTTAAAAAGCAAGGAAGCGACATTCCATCGATACTTGCACCCAAATCCGCGAGGATGCGACATTCCATCGATACTCGCAACCGAATGAGCAAGGATGTGACATTCCATCGATACTTGTAAGACCATTCAGCAGGGAGGCGACTTTTAATCGATACTTGTATTTTTTAAAACCAAAACCGGCTATAGATGCCACAAACCAAAACCGGCTATAGATGCCACAAACCGGCTATAAATGCCACTAAACAAAGCCGGCTATCAATGCCACAAACCAAAACTTGGTTTTCAAAAAACCCCAGCTACCAATGCCACAAAACAAAACTGGCTATCAATGCCACAAACCAAAACTTGGTTTTCGAAAAAAAACCAGGCTATCAATGCCACAAACCGGCTATAAATGCCACCAACACCGGCTATAGATGCCACAAACCGGCTATAAATGCCACTAAAATCGGCTATCAGTGCCACAAACCGGCTATAAATGCCACCAACACCGGCTATAGATGCCACAAACCGGCTATAAATGCCCCTAAAACCGGCTATCAATGCCACAAACCAATACTTGGTTTTCAAAAAACCCCGGCTATCAATGCCACAAACCGGCTATCAATGCCACAAACCAAAACGTGGTTTTCAAAAAAACATGGCTATCAATGCCACAAACCGGCTATAAATGCCACCAACACCGGCTATCAATGACACCAAATCGGCTATAAATGTCACCAAACCGGCTATCAATGCCACAAAAAACCGGCTCTCATGCCAAAATCAGCTATTATGCCACAAACAAAATCTGGCTCCCATGCCAAAACAATCATCTGACAAAATATTTTCACAAAATGACAAGCTTTTGATCAAATCTCATTTAGCAATTGCTTTCATCACGAAAAGATTTAAGTGAGCATAGGGAAAACAAAAAAAAGAGTACAAAAAAAATACATGTGGTACCAAAAAAAAGTGTTTACAAGCACTACACAAAAAAAAAGAGTACAAAAAAAATACATGTACCAAAAAAAAAGAAGGATAGTTTCTGCTACAAAAAATCAGGAGCTCAGCCAAAAATGGTCTCCTGCTAAAGTTTCAGCTCCTCGAGCAAACTCTTGGCCTCAGACGCAAGAGTTTTCAAGGCACGCTTCTTCAAAAACTTGCCATGAGATGCTGGGGAAGGCTGTAACCCTTCTTTTATACCGGGAAGCTTATCCCGAGCAGTTTGCCATTGTTTATCTTCTTGAAACTTCCTTTCGAGAACTTGATCGGCATCTGTAACCCGGCGAATCAGAGTACTCTCCCTGTCACGAACCTCTGTTATAGTAGCCCACTTGGCACTGACTTGTGGTTTCAAATGCTCAAGATGTTTCCTGGCCTCATCAACCTCCCTATCAAGGATTGTAAGGTCGCGCCTCGGCCCGATGATGGCTAGCTCTTCTAAGTTCTTTTCTCGGACTACCTGCTTCCTGCTCTGTATAGCCTCATTCAAGTCAGACTTAGCCCTATTAGCAGGATCCAAGAACTTCTCCTTGAAGAACTGGTCATCAGGAAAGTCCATGGTCTCAAACCATTTGTCAACCAGTGCAATGTTCCTATCAACGATCGCCCTGGCACCTGTGACGTCCAGACCAACTTCTTCGGCATCAGTGAGAATCTCCTGCACATGCTGGATCATACCAAATCCGGCATCCAAGTGTCCAGAAAGGAGAGTCTTAATCCAAGAGCTCAAAACCCGGTCAACACCTTCTTTGCAAATAAAAGAGAGGGCCCAGATGAAGATTCGCCCCCTCCGTCAGTCGGCTGCTCATGTCATGACCCGTTGGAAGAGTAAAAAAAGAACTCTTTCCAGTTGGAGCCGCTGGGGAAGGAATCTCAGCACGAGGTATCTCCTCAACAGTGTCAAAACTGGTTCTAGGAGTCTCTACCTCCAGATCAACCTCTGGCATCCCATGTTCTGGTTCTGAAGGAAGCAATAGACTCTCAAAACCTGCCAAAGAAACACAAAAAGGTATGAATATGATCCTGTTTGAAAATCATTATCAGGGTTGTTACTACAAAATACATTCTTCGATGACGGACAGAATGCTCTCTTCCTCCATGAACTCATCGGAAGCATCATCAACATTTACATCCATCGATGGTTCAAAGCCATCGGAATCCTGTGGCAAATCAGCTGACACAAAAAAATGTTAGTAAATCAAACCACAGACAAAAAAAAAGCAAAAGAAGTTATACCAATTGGAGATTCTGGGTTCACTCCAAAGTCCCTCGGTTCTTCTTCAGGTGCCTCCATAGGATCTATCACCACATTATCGGTTGGAACCTCAGGCATCGCCAAGTCTTCCTCTGCTAAAAAAAAAAGAAAAATAGAAACAGAAAGCAAATCAGAACATAGAAAAAACTCCATGAAAGAAATTGAGATAAAAATGAAGAATCACACCTTCACAGACGATCTCTTCTTCTCGGCTCCTCTTTTCTGGAGGCTCGTCAGCATTCTCTGGCACCTCCTTAGTGATAGTAAGAGGGACTTCTATATCAGGAGAGTCTTCGTGTTGCTCCTTGCTGCGATGCTGACTCCTCTTCCTCTTACCTCTACGGGCTCGCTTCTTAAAGGAACCTGCCCCGCTGTCAAAGTCAGGTCTCCCACTTGACTCCTCGCTGGATGGTCTACCTTTATCAGTAGACTCCACGGAAGCTCGCCTCTGTGCCGCTTGCATCCAAGCATCAAGCTCAGCTTCCTCCTATTCTAGCTGCTCTAAAGCCTCATCAGGTATTTCTCGAACAGCTTCAGAACCAATAACGCCCTGGTCACCGAGAAAGCCTATCTTGTGCTTCTCTCTAAAAAGGAAGGCCCAAACTTCCTCTCACCGGATGCCATCCGACTTTCCAAGGCCTTTTCCAGATGATAGTTTTACATCAAGCTCCTTCTTGGAAAGCCCCCGATATACCGAAAAGCTCTCCGCGAACCACTTCGCAAAGTCGGCAGTCAGGAAGTCGACAACACAGGATAAGAAATCATGGCAGTAGTGTCTTCAGCACTATAGAAAGCCCATGCGTTTCTCCCGTCCTGCAAACCTCCAAAGCATTTCATCATGCTTGAAGGCGCTCCAACAACGCCTTGAGAAAAACACAACTGCAGCGCAAAGCGAAAAGGTACATACGGCTGGATGTCGACGAAAAGATGTCTGCAGTACACCATCGTGCCGACACGTATGCTGAAAAGCCACTGCTTCTCTGCATTTGTCAAGGAGTAATGGCTCCCGACCCTGCCCTGGTAGAGTCTCGGGAGACACCAAAGTCAAAAACCCTCTTCCGTAACTCTGGAGAAAGCTTCACTGAAGACTGCCCCATCTCGACGTCCCTGAACCATCGGATCCTCATGCGGGCAAACAAAAGTGATTCGGATACGGCTTTCCCCAGCCTGTGCAGTACCCAATCGAATCATCAGAGGATCATCATCCCGTGCAGTACCCAGCCGATGGAAGCCAGGACAGTGGTATACAAACCACGAATAGAAAATGTGGGCTGAAAATACCCTGTTCATGGGAAGCCCAAGCCGAACCAAGAAAGCAGCAGCATGCAGTTCAATGCACAAGTAGGAGTAAAGAGCATGCACTAAAGTAAGCCGCTCTCCAAACTTCATCTGACAAGCCGAAAAAATGCAATACGGCCTGATATGCGTTCCATCTCCTCCAGCAAAAATAGCCTCACCTAACCAGTAAGTGAGGTAAATAGCGAGATCTCTCCGCAGTGCAATGTCAGAGTAAATGGCATTTGTACTCGCAAAGAAACTCCTCAACTCTTCTTGCATGACCAAAGTCTTCTTCCTGTCTTCCCGAGTCATGCTATCAGAAGACTCTCTACTGTCAAAAAAGTTGGGGAACAAAGAACCAGAACTCTTCCAACTACTAGATCTAACTTTCGAGCCCTCCTTCTCCTTCTAAAAATCATAGAAGTTGACAAACTGAAAGTATAGAAGCCTGAACTCCTCCAACTGCACCTCTAGGACGCTGTTGCTCAGCATGAACTCTTCATAGAGTTTGCCAAGGATAGGCAATCTAGTAATGGCGCTCAGCTCCTTCAAAGAAAAACCAATCTCACCATTCGCGACAATGAAGGTATTGGTTTGTTGAAGGAATGACTCCAACATAGCCATGAAGGCCTCGTCGGAAAAGATCACGGTCTTCCTAAAGGCGCAGACTGCATCAAAAACCATGGTTTCCTTCAAAACGGTACCACCAATTAGCCCGATGTGATCAGTCCACGACTTTCACTCGGAGTCAGCACTGAAATGGCCATGAAGTCGAAAAGGCTTCACCCAATTGCTACCGTCACCGCTGAAAATGCCAAGGCTCAACAGTCTCAAATCGACCGACAGATAATCAGAGCCCTGGTAGACGCTGGCCGGCATCAACATGTCCATATCAGCAGGCGATTTCTTTGCATATCCAGGAGAACCACCAACAAAAACCATGGTCTTGATTACATTTGTCCTCTTCACCCAGCTTGGAGGATCTTCCCTCTTAGAGCACATGGGAGCGAGGGTCATAAACGAGATGGTACAGTCAAACGTTGACCGGGTAACAACGGTTCTCTTCTCGCCATTATCTGTGTAAGAGAACTGAAAACATCTTCTCTGGTATGTCACATCGTCAGGGACTGCATCACCAAAGAAGAAGGTAGGCTTGGGCAAAACCCTCTTATCGTTTATCACCCAAGGACGATTGCTTACCATGATCTGATAGAACTACTCACTCTTGAGAGCGATCAGTCACAGCCTCATCTCACCTCTGTTGAGGGAGTCACTCTCTTCCAGGTTTCTCTAAACATACTGGACCTTCTCTCAAGCTTGCTGAACGGCCGGATTAGAAGATCTAGCAGATCGACGAGGTACACTTGTACTAGGCTCTTTATCCTTATTTGTTCTGGAGGAACCACCTGCAAAGGTTGGAAAAGAAAAATAGATCAATCATCAAAATGACATAATTCTGCAAAAAAAAAAATCTGGCGAAATTTTGACATGACTCCGGGGCAATTCCGAAGAAAAAGGAAATACCCCGAAAGGAATAGAAAGTTTGAAGATGGGCTCAACATTGCAGCTAGCTCCGAAACTCCAAACTTTCGAAACCTCAAAGTCTCCGTAAAATCAAGAAGGGCTCAACATCACTGCGAGCTCTAAATTCCCAAATTTGCAAAAACTTTCAGGTATGCCATCACATCATGCTACAAATTCAATTTACAAAAAAATACATGCATGAACATCTTGGTTTTCCAAAAAATGCATTATCATGATGAACAAAAAAAAGAAACTTTCTAAAAACAAGGTGAAAGAAAAGAACAAAAAAAAGAAGAAAAATAAAACTTTTTAAAAAAAGGAGAGAGAAAAAAAAAACGAGCAAAAAAAAGAGAAAAACGCACGAGAAAAAAAAAACAAAAACACGTGTAAGAAAAAGAGAAGAAAAAACGTGGAAAGGAAAAAAAAGAAAAGAAAGAAACAAAAAAAACACTTTCTTTTTTTACCATCCTACTTTCTACAACGGAATTTTCTTCAGAAAGATAACTTACTTGAAGCCATTGATGGAGAAGAAAAAGAAAAGCTTGAAGAAGTCTTGGTCTTGAAGCCCTCTTTAGATTTTTGCAAAAGAAAGCAATAAGAGCAAGAGATCCAACCTCCTCCTTGCTTTTATAGAAGAGAGCAAACCAAAGAAGGAAACAATAAAGAGGTAAGTTTTACTAATTAGTAATCTTACCAAAACAAAGGAATTAGAAAGATTCTTTCCCAAAAGAAAGATATCTTGAGAGATCCTCTCCCAAAAGAAAGCAATGAGAGATTTTCTCCCAAAAGATAGGAGATTAGAGATATTCTCTCCCAAAGAAAAATATCTTGAGATATTCTCTCCCAAAATAAAGGGAACATGTGAGATTCTCTCCAAATAAAGATATTCTTAGATATTCTCCATTCAAAGGAGATATTTTTAGATATTTTTTATAAAAATGACATCATATGAGATCTAAGCCATTTCAAAAGCTTAAGGTCCCATGGGTTAGCCCATATGAGCCAGGTTTGACCACCTAGGCATACAAAAAAAAATTGAGCTTTTAGTCAAAGAGAAATCCCTCTTACCAAGAGCATACAAAAATGTTTCCATGCCTCTTTTGAGTTGATTGGACCATATAAAAAGAATTTCAAGCCCCATGAGCTTCCAAAAATCAAACCATCCAGCCTCATATACCAAATCGAGCCAAAATCTCAAAATTGACATTCCACAAAAATCCAAATCAAATCCTGGTCCCCTAACTTGCCACATATAGCTTGTTAGGTCACAAGACCAATACCAAAAACCAAAACCTGATCCCCTAACTTACCACATACAACATGTTAGGCCACAAGATCAAAACTAAAATTGACCCCCCAACATTCCACATACAGCTTGTTGGGTCACACGGTCAAAACCAAACCCGACCCCCTAACCTGCCATATACAGCTTATTAAGTCAAAAGGTCAAAAAACAAAACCCAAACTCACATCCCTGATGTCATCTTTAAAACTTTGCCTCGAGATGGTACGTGATTTCTTTCACTACCATAAAATTTCCCTAGAAGCTCAAAAGGCTACAATACAAAAAGAAAGACTACTCAAAGACTCTTGGTCAAGTCACAACCTCTCCTTCAAAAATATCTTCGAGGCACATCGACTACAAAAGTTCAGTAACTGGTCGCTGTACCTTGAGGGGGCATTTGTTGACAACAAAAAAAGTCACTTTGCCTCCTCAACATCAAGAGAACTACATGAAGTTGCAGCTGCCATAAATAGGCAATGCTACTTCAAAAAATCAAATCTTGTCAGAATCAAACAAAAACTGCAAGATCCTTTAAGGCAGCCAAAAGAGGAGTACACAAGAAGTTTCGGGCCATTCCAAAATCATTTGGCCTAACTTCGCTTCTTCGATAGCTGAACATGAGCTCTCGGCAGCAACAGCATCGGAGACACCAAATCTTCGTTCAGAGCCTATGGATGGTCTCAAAATACATACAAAAGGCTCCACGTCAAGTTCCGAGTCAAACCGACAACGTTTGACCATACATCAACCCTCGAACAGCTAAATCAAGCCTCTGGGCAGTGAGAACCACCGAGGCCATCACTCATCAAAAAAGAGCACATGGACGGCTTCAAGATGCTTACAAAGGGCTACACGTCAAGTTTCAGGTCATTTCGACAACATTTGACCATACTTTGACTCTCGAAAGCCAAATCAGGCCTCTCGGCGGTGAAGCTCTCCGGGACCATGGTTTCCAAGATAGAGCCTGCGGATCATCTTAAAATGACTCCAATAGGTTCCCTGTCAAATTTCAAGTCAATCGGACATCGGTTGACAGCACATCGAAGTGCGACATCTTCCTCGCGACAAAATTAAGTCTACTGGCAAAAGGACCGCAAATGGGTTCAAAACTCGAAGAAAAGCCTATGATTGGTCTTATTTATTGCTCAGCGGGCTTCACCTAGAGTTTTAGGTCATTCCGACATCGTTTGACCCAGTTTCGGCTTCCGACGGAAAATCCGCAGCTTTGCGCGACAAAGACTTTGACTTTCCTGGAAAATTGGAAACTTTGCACTCCAAAATGCAAGGATTCTCGTCAAGTTTTCTACAGGAAAATCAGGCCAATACATGTGCAAAAATGTCAAGAAAAATACAGAAGAAAAAGGAATGGAAAAATACCTCAAAACGGCCGCAAAACGGGGACCAAAGGGGAAAATTCCCCCCCATGGTCGCAGGCCCCTACGACCCTGTGCATGGTCACAGGCCCCTGCGACCCTGTGCATGGTCGGCAACCCCTGCGACCCTGGCCCAGGCTCATCGGCGACCCTGTGCATGGTCGCCGGAGACCATGGAACCCAGGTCGCCGGGTTCACCCCGGAAGGCCCATTTTCCGTCATTTTTTCACGATTCGAAGCTTCCAACTCCTGGGATTTTCCAAAATTCATATTTTTGAGGCACCAAATCCTTTGACATCCTTCAAAATCATGGGTTGATCGTCAAAAGTGTCAAAATCAACATTGATCGCCAACCGGTCAACCAAAAAGTGTGCTTTCTACCCGACCGATCGAGAAATCGATAGGACAGATGCCACCGAGCTGTTGGCAACCAATACCTGAAGTTATATGGTCATCCGATGTCAATCTACATGAAGATCTATCGATGATCATCGCTAGAAGAATCCCAAAAGACGCGGCACGGCCCGCGACTCTTCGACTGCTCGGCGACCACTTAATGCGATTAATTGACTAGCTTTATTGCTGTCATTAATTCATTTCTTTGGACGGCCCAATCAGAAGCGAGCATTCAGGAGTTACAAGTCAATAGATTCATGGCATTTAACCCATGTAACTCCTCCCATCATGGTGATTAAAGGCGATTAAATGCCCTTAATCTCCATCGGCTAATCAGAAGCCAAGGCCCAGGAGTTACGAAATAAATGAATTAAACCTTGTAACTCCTCCCTTAATGCGGCTTAAATGTGATTAAAGCTCATATATCCTCCTAAATGGATACCTAAAAGCCTATAAATAGGACAGCACTCCAAAGCATTCCAGATCACTTATTCCACAAAAAGAGATCACAGATCATAAAAAAAACACAAAAAATCCAAAGAAAGAAAGAGAGAAAACTCTGCGAAAGTTCTACACTAGCCACCACTACAAGGTGACAAAAGTCCCTTAGGGGGTACCCCCCATGCCAAGGTCCTTGCCTTCTCCTTCTACCTCCAATGGCTTAGACGTGGCTTTTCATCCCGTCTACTTAGCTTTTTATTAGATATAGGGCCTCCTCTTGGTCCTTGTCCTCTAAAAATCTGAGGTTGTAGCCAATCCAAGCGAATCAAGAGCATCCTCTGTTCTCATCTGCATGGATGATGGCGAAGTCCACACATGGCTTGCGACCCTCAATCTGAACGAGTCCCTCACATTCTCCTGAGAAGTTAGATCCTCCTTTTCTTGCTTTTCATTGTAGTTTGTATTTTTCCAAAAGAGACAAAAATCACAACTCTTGTCTTTCATTATTGATAAGAATTGTAAATCGGCTATAAATGCCAAAAAATTGCTTTCACGGTAAATCAAGAAAATGTCTCTTTTCTTAAATATATGTGCAATGAAAACTTGAAACAAGTTGATTTCCTTTTTACTTGCGAAGATCGATCTCCGGATCACTACGTGCAATTTCAAGTAAAATAGAAAATCTGGCATACTCACACAAAAAAAAAATGGTGATCCCCGCTTTGCCACCAGTCACAAAAGGCTCGTACCCCACGAACTCTCACGTTCGTCGACCTCAGTAGAACGGTGCGCAAATAGCGCGGTCCATCAAAGTCAATGAGATATTACAATTCAATCCTAGGTAAGTAGTGTCATCCCTGTACCCCACAGGTCCTAATAGAGTACGTGTGGAAATCAGATCAACACTGCTCTTAGGGGAATCCCTTCGTGTACAATCATGTTAAGCATCGGTCGATTTAGTTCCATACGCACTCAGTTACACCATGCGTAATACATGAATACCTAGACAACCCATCGAAGCACACCAAGCCACGTATTTCGATTTCAATCCCCATTAATGGTCAAGTGAAAGTAAATTCATAGTTTCCAACATCTAAGACCCAAACCTAGGTTATCGGTCTCATTTCCAATAAAACATGAGCTGGATCAATAATCCAAATATTTACATCACTTCTCGACCTTCGATCGTGATGAAACTGAAACCATTGGATTCTAAGTCTCAAGGGTTTTCCAATGGTATATTATACGTAGAAATCCAACGGGCGGATAAAGAGTTACAAGTCATCAAAGTTGCCAAGTGCTATCAGAAAAATACCCTCTAATCGATCGGACCTGAACACCATCTAGTTAATGACATGTTCGATCGATCGGACCTGAATACCTAATCAATTGGACAACGAACTATCACCCCGAAAATGGGTTTCTGCCTTCTTCCTCCTCAGGCCATTCCAACGCCAAACCTACAGAAAATGAGCCACCATGCTCCTCGTTAATCACATTCATCATTTTACATTATTTCTAGCAATTTAGAATATAAAAGGCTATCCATTAAACAATTAATTCATACCATTCTACAAACCTAACCTAACATGTTAACCTCCAAATCAATATCAGAACAGGCTTGGAATTATGGAAAATCTAACAAGAAATCGTTGCAATCAATAAAGGAACGTGTGTATAGGTCTGCGGTTTTGTATGCAGAAAAGGCATGAACTATAGGCCAAGGCCCAAGCCCATTATAATTTTAGATGAGGGTATTGTCATGGGAGAAGTCGGCCCAAAGCTTGTCCAAGCCTAGTGAGTTTATCAATCAACGTATTCTTTCCTAGCCCAACTCATAAGCCTGAAACTTTTGTAAAGTGTTTGGCATTAAGAACGGCTCCTTACCCAAGTGGTAAGAAGTGTCAGTTCTTACCTGGTTGCTCGAACCCCAGGTACTCCATCTCTTCACGCTTGTGCGGATTATTTTTCCACTTGTGCGGGCTTTCTTCACACTTGAGTGGGCTGCTTTCCTCTGTGTATGTGGGCTCTCTCTTGGGTCCCAGCCCCGTTGGCTGGGGTACCAAAAAAAAAGAGAGTTTGGCATCACATCATTAATCTAGTGTTCAATTTTGTAAAGCGTTTGGAATTTGGACGCATTTGGGATCTCATCCAAACACTTCATCAATCTACTTTTAACATATACCCTTGTAAATGGTTCCGGATCCCCTGTCATCTCTATATATTGAGGGTGGTAATGTGTCGGGTTTAAATGGGGACTTAACCTGACCCGCTCCTATTAGGATTGGTAGATGGTTTTTTCTAGTTTGGGGTGGGTATGGGGGAGGTTTGGATTTCATGTCGTTGATTCGACGGGTCAATATGCTGGTTAATATCACAGCTCACCACCCATTAGTTATTGAGGTAATTTGGTTGTGATTGAGTTAAAATTTGGGATGAATTGAATATATTAAGTGGTTGATTGAGTTGGATTTTATGGTCAATGTATTATCTTAGGGCATTTTTTTTAACTAATACTTGGACTTAGCTAAATCCAAAAACCTACATGGTTGATAGAATTAAAATTTAAGTTGAAATGGAAATTTTTTATGATTAATTGAGTTGGAATTTAGTTGAATTGAAAGTTTTGTGACAATTGAGTCGCACACGATGACTTATAATATTTTGATTCTTCACAATTTTCGTTGGTATATTATTACTTTTTTGAGAATTTTCAATATTTTTAGAATTAGTGTTTTAATTTTTTATCTTAGTAATATGACATTGCATGCTATGAATATACCACCAAACATCGGATTTTTCACATATGGGGCAGGTCCGGGCGGGTATGGGGTTCAATGGAAGGTTTTGGGGTGGATTTAAAATTAATGACATGAAACCCGTCAAGGGGCGTAGTGGGTTTGAAATAGGTTATATGCCAAACAGAGTAGGTAAAGATTAGTATGACTCAAACCCAACCCTATTAAAAGTCCTACTCTATAGGCTTCCTATGAGTGGGATGCTTAGAACTCCACTTGGGCCCCACATAATGATAATCTGGACTATTCAAGGTGAACGTCATCCCCTCTAATGAAACACCCTCAATTTGACTTCAACTAGCATCAAATCCCGTATTATGCTCGGGCGGGTTAAATCTTTGCTAGTCCATCGAAGATCCAAATCAGAACCATTCACTGTTTGTAACATCATCTCTTGTTATATGCAGGAAAGCAAAGTACCAAACCCATACCCATTAATTATATTGTGTCTCAACCTCATCCTATTTTCTTCTGTGATTGCCAAACAACTGGCCTAACCTTCTTTTCCATATAAATATATATATATTATATATATATTATATATATAATTGAAGTTCTAAATAAGGCTTCAAGATTTATAAATGTCATGGTGTTCCAACAGATCTTGGCTCAGGATATGGCTCTTTGATGCATTCAGAGATATGCTGCTCCAATAGATATTGGCTCCATATATGGTTTCCATAAACAAATTTTGGAATAATAGTTGATAAAAACTTAAAAACATAAAGAAGCATCGTGATGGACGAGGGAGAGACGAGAAAGAGAGTCGATGAGAGGAGGTTGTTACATGAAGGGCCCTTTGAGAAAGGGCACCTTTGAAGGGATGAGGATTCTAAGTGCAAAAAATATAACTCACAAGATTAGAGGGTGCCTGATAGGACTTATCCAAATATCTGATAGAAATTAACTGCTAAGATCCTGAAAGGGGTGAAACAAACGGTCAGAGGACCTTGGTTGTGGGCAGCGCAAGGCTCTCCGATGCCTAAGTTAGCACAAAGGTTGAAGGAGAAGAGAGACAGAATAACGGCTCAAGAGGGGGTGCGTATGCATACCTTGGTCTTGGAATGCCCTCATATTTATAGAGGATTTTACCTGATATCTTGGAGTGGGCCCATAGATTTGATAGGGATGATCTCATTAGCCCACAAAGTAATAAATGAGGGTCCATCATAGCCCACAATGCATTTATTGCCAGTCCAATCAGCCCATACCGCATTAAATGCATGTCATGTTGGGCCTGATCATGTCCCAAGTCATTGGCGGTTGAGGTCCCATCAGATCCATCATCGAGCTCTGCCCTAATTTGGCTACAGCCGCTGGATGTCGCCTTGTCAGCGATCTGGTGAAGATTGTGGACGGCTGGGATGGCCCATCTATCTCATTCGCGCGTGCTCGTACTCAGCCACGTGTCTGATTACGTAGCAGAAGTAGGGAGGCAACCACAGTATTTATCTCAACTGGCAACCTGACTTCCTTGACCGGGGTCGAGTGGATAGCCGAGGTCAGCTTGCGTGGCCGAGGTTAGCATGCGTGGCCGAGGTCAGAGCATAGCCGAGGTCAGCTTGCGTGGCCGAGGTCAGCATGCGTGGACGAGGTCAGAGCATAGCTGAGGTAAATCTGGTCTCGGCCGAGGTTCTGACCCTATTGCCAAGGTGTGTTTGGACGGCATGTGGACGCGCTTAGCTGGCATCTTATCGCCGAACTTAACATAATCTTGGTACCTTAAAAATTACCCCACACAATTGCCCCCTAGCTTTTGAGTTCTTAGGGTTTCTAGCCTTTTGAGGTTGGAAGCTATAAAGAGAAAATCCACTGGGAGGTGCTTGATCATTATTTAGCGTCGTTCTGACTCCTCGAGGTAATTAATATTGTTCGTCGGTCATCATGAGGAACGGGCTGGTAGTGACACGCGTCAGTGCGTGACTGGTTGTGCCGTCAAATTGATGGGATAGGCGTGATTCGCGATGCGACCCTTTTCGAACTCCGAAATGGCGCCCAAGGAAGGCCTCCTTTTTTAAAATAGGGGCGTCTTCTTCTGCCTTACGTTCTTTATCTCCACTTCTCATCTTCACTATCATAAGACTTCTCCAGAGATTTTCAGGCGAGGACGATTGCGTAACATCGAGGATGTTGCGTGCCCAAATTGATCTCCATCTCTGATTCGTCCAACTGTAAGTCTTCCTGAGTCTGGGATCTTTAGGGTTTTTCCCCTTTAGGGTTTCTTCTCGCCTTCCTTTTTCAACCCCAAGTTATAGAAATGACTGGTCATAATTTTTAGTTAGAGACCCCTGAGGGTATAGCTAGATTCAGGGAGGCGTATGGTATCCCGGAGGAGGTTCGCCTCAGGCCGGTGGATCCTTCTGACTACGCTCTGCGTTCCATGTCCGGCAGCTGGATGCCGTTCCCCTTGATTTTCGTAATCGATGGTGGGGTTAGGTTCCCCTTGCACCCTCTGCTTAGGGTTTGCCTCAGTACCTGGTCTCTCGCCCCCTGCCAGCTGATGCCCAATGGCTACAAAGTCATTATGGGAACGGCCAAGCTCAATGAGGTTTTAGGAATCAACCTCGGTGTCCATGACATCGAGGATGCATATGATATCTGCAAGGCCGGGAAAGGCACCTACTACCTCCGAGTAAAACAGCTCCAGAAGGGCTTCGTCTCGGCCTTGGAGGATTCAAATAAGAACGCCGGGGATGACCTCTACTGCGTCGTGGGGAACTGGGAGTTCGGCGATGGTGAGGACAGAACGCACATGGTCCCGCGCCACTTTGGGGTCATCCCAAGTAAATATCGTCCCTCAATTCTGCTAATTTTATTTTCACCCTTCGAATTGCCAAACTGATATCTTATCTTAGCGTGCAGATCTGCGAGAGAAGCAACGTCGTGTGGCGCGTGATGGCTGGAGAAAGAACGTAGCTGACCACAAAAAGGTTGAAAAATATACCGGGTACAAGAACAGGTCAGCCTAGAAGCTGTTGGGCTACACGCCGAGGTACCGCGGTTACTATAGGAGGGTCGAAACATCGCAGGGGGGTGAGCTGCAGACAAACGAACCTTTCGTCACATTAGCCATAGCTGGGGGTATTCCGCTGACCGATCCCGTCGCTTGCCGGATTGCATCTGGTGCCGAGGCATCTACTTCCGCCAGTTCGAGGTTAGTAAGCCTGACAGAGGCCGTAGAAGCTTATTCCTCTGACCAAGGAGAGGGGATGGAAAGAGATCTACCTCCGTTGAGAACCAAAGACCTAACGGCCAGATTCAAGAGCCGATCTTCTTCTTCGGCAGTGCCTTCTTCTGCCAGTACCCGTGCAGCCTCGAGTTCGGGCGGTGCCGCGGTTTCTTCCGCTCTTATTATCACCCCGAGTGTGGGAAACCGGTGACACTCTCCCGACAGTACGAGGGATGGATCTCCGTCAAGGAAGAGGTCCAATGCAGGGGAAAGAGACCCTGGCGCTCAGAAGGCCCCAAAAGACAAAGGGTCTGCGCGCGTCCCTAAAGGGAAGGCTCCTTCTGAGAAGAGCGTGCCGGTGGACAAGGCTCCTCCCGAGAAAGGACTCGAAACCAACGGACCTTCGGGGCAAGGCTCTGGATCGGTCTCGGGGTCTCGTCCCATTTTGCCGGCTCCATGGAGGCCGAGGTTGGAGACTCAGCCTGGGAGGCCCTTGACCGTGGAGGACCGGGTAGCAGGGAACCCCCCAGTCATTGGGGCGCTCGCTAAAGCCTGCGCCCTTCCACGTGATATGGAGCAGCACGCTAAGTATGACAATGAGTGTATATTGGCCTCGACGATTCAGGCCGCTCTCATAGTAAGTATCTTTAGTCAACTTTGATAAATTATGCTTCGGTTTCTCGTACCTAATGGCTTTTCTTTTGCAGAATGTAGAGAGGCTCCAGCTGGTTGTGGAGAGGAGTGACAAGAACGTTTCCAGAGTCTCGCAGCTGGAATCCGAGAGGGAGAGGCTCAGGAAGGACTTGGTGGATTGCCAAAACAGGCTGGCTGACTCGATGAAGAACAACGCCGAGCTGACTGCGAAAAATGAGGTGACGGTGACTAGCATCACCAACCTCACGGCCAAGACCCACGAGCTAAAAAGGGAGGTCCGATCCAAGACAAAGAGCGTGCTGGAGCTGGAGGCTGAGCTGGAAAAACAAAGGGTCGAGTCTGCAGCCGATCTAGCGAGGTAGAAGTCCGAGCTAGAGCGGTCACTGAAAGAGCATGCCGGCCTCAAGTCTTCTCTTCGGGCCGAAGTCCATGCAGCTTTCCAGAAGGGACTGGACCGGGCAACCGAGGACTATGAAAGATAGGTGGAGGAGATAAGCTCTCTCCTGTTTGAGGAAGGATGCCGGGCTCCATTGAAAGAAGCGGGGATTCCTGACAATCATCCGGTCCATCAAAATCTCCTGAAGTATTCAGGCCCGGAATCAGAATCGAGCCCTGCCCCCTTCCTGGGAGTCCCCGGGTCGAAGCGCCTGCTGCTGACGCCCCTCTGGACAGTGCTCCATCTCTTCCTCCTATGGACGTCCCAGAAACGACCGCGCCTGCCGCTAAGGCGGCCGGTCTTTCAAAAAAATAGTGAGAACATTGCTCTAGCTTCCGGGGACGGCGTTTGCCGAAGTCTTATAGTTTTTTTATGCTTTCCGATTGTATTTCCTGCTTTCCAATTGTAACTTTTTACCTTGTACATGGAAAACAAGTTAATAAAATTGCTCTTGCTCTCCTTTTTGCGATTCTCATTCTTGGTTAGGCCAAGTGTCTGAGTTCGGCTAAATATTTATGGTTTATGGTAATAGGATTGCCTGTGTTGGAATGAGGATACCTGGCGGTTTTCATTGTTGTCCGTCTTGGTATCCCGCATTCCAAGGCTCATAAACAGTAATAAGTATGGCGGTACGATCGATGCGGAAAATAAGTAGATTACTCCACCTGTCGCCATCCGATCGGCCAGTCAATTCAGAGGTGACGTGCGTCATACACGAAGCGTGGGAGGCCATATCTCATAAATAAGTTCTTAGAACCTGAGCCTCCCTCCCCCTATAAATAGGAGTTTTCTTCTGCTGTGTGATCATCCTTATCCTGAGCAGGGGAGGTAAGCCTGTCACGGAGGAAAGACTTGTCTTAGGAACTTCTTCTATTCCTTACAAGCATGGAGATTCGTCTGCCCCCGCTAGATGTTCTAATGGTTTCGCCTTCCAGGAGTCTGTCAAAATCCCTTACCCTGTGTGAACCTTTTGCGACTGAAAACAACTCCGGGAAAGGTTGTATCTGGTCATCGTGGACCACGCGCCCTCTGAATCCGATCATCATGGACCGCGGCTCTCTGAATGCGGGTCTTTAATCAACTCTTGTTGATGCGGCTGTGGTCTTTGATCAACTCTTGTCGATGTGGCTGGGAGGAGATCAAACCCCTATGGTGAACCGGGGGTTGGTTGCGACCTTGGTCTAACCAACCATAGGGTATTGTAGAGCTCCAAGCATCGAGGACCAATGAAGAGTAGTGCTTCCGAGCTTTTTTTCTCTTTTTTTTCTACAAAGGACAAAAGGCCTCCTTATTGTACTTTTCATTGCTTTTCTGCAACTCATGTAATGAAATTTTCTATTGTAATGAAAACACTCTAGTCAATACAAATGGAATTCCAACCAATACTTTAGTCTATTGCCTTTTTTTTTAGGCTACTGTTGGCAGAGGTGAACCCAAGGGGACTGGGTGTATGGTTCGAAATTTTGAGGAGCCTGGGTGCATGAACCTGAGGTCAGTCTCAGGGTGTATGAACCCGAGATTTTGAGAAGCCTGGGTGTATGAACTTGAGGTCGGTCTCAGGGTGTATGAACCCGAGGTTTTGAGAAGCCTGGGTGTATGAACCCGAGGTCAGTCTCAGGATGCATGAACCTGAGATTTTGAGAAGCCTAAGTGTAAGAACCCGAGGTCAGTTTCAGGGTGTATGAACCCGAGGACAGTCTCAGGGTGTATGAACCCAAGATTTTGAGAAGCCTGGGTGTATATGAACCCGAGGTCAGTCTCAGGGTGTATGAACCCAAGATTTTGAGAAGCCTGGGTGTATGGACCCGAGGTCAGTGTCAGGGTGTATGAACCCAAGATTTTGATAAGCCTGAGTATATGAACCTGAGGTCAGTCTCATGTGTTTTCGCTGCTGTCGAATTCCGCAAATTGATGACGCAAATTGATGACAGAATGAAGGCTGCTTTTATTGACCGTGGAACTCTGATTACAATACTAGAAAAAGAACTTCTTGAGGCGGGTTGCATTCTATGGTCGCGGCAACTGGCTGCCATCCATGTCCTCCAGTTTACACGACGACTGTCCTGCTACTGAAATAACTTTGAATGGGCCATGCCAGTTTGGAGCTAGTTTGCCTTTGTTTGGATTCTTGTCAGCCGGGAGCATCTTCTTCAGGACCAGCTCTCCTACCGAGAACCTTCTCTCTTTGACTCTCTCGTTGTATCCTTTGGCTAGCCGTTGCTGGTAGTCGGCCAGTCGTATGGCTGCTGGTTCTCTGCATTCGTCGGCCAATTCTAGTTCCATGGCCAGGTTCATCTCGTTTCAGCCTTGATCAATAAGTTCTGATCTCAGGGTTGGGAGGCCAATCTCAAGGGGAATGACCGCTTCCATCCCATAGACTAGAGAGAATGGTGTTGCCAAAGTGGAACGCCTCGGGGTTGTCCTGTACGCCCATAGGACGCTAGGGAGCTCTTCTACCCACCTTCCTTTTGCCCGGTCAAGTTGCTTTTTCAGTCCATCGAGCAATACTTTGTTAGAAATCTCGGCCTGACGATTGCTCTGCGGTTACGCCGGGGTGGAGTAGTGGTTTTTAATGCCATACTTTTGACAGAAGCTTCTGAAAGATTGGAGTCGAACTGAGTCCCGTTGTCCGAGATCAAAGTTCTAGGGATGCCAAACCTTGTAATGATATTCTTCCATACAAAATTCTTTGAATCCCTTTCGGTGATGGAGGACAGCGGTTCTGCTTCTATCCACTTGGTGAAATAACCAGTAGCAGCTATCAACCATCTCTTGTTTCTTGGAGCCCGGTGGAGAGGTCCCACGATGTCCAGCCCCCATTGGGCGAAGGACCACGGGCTGGAGAGGGGGCTCAAGTCCTGCGCATGCTGATGAAGGGAATGGGAGAACTTCTCGCACTTCTCGCACTTTTTGGCGTATAGTTGTGCATCCTTCTGTATGTATGGCCACCAGTAACCCTAGCTGATAGCTTGGTATGCCAGTGGCCGTCCTCCGATATGGCTTCCACAAATTCCTTCGTGAATCTCAAACAGTAAATCGTCAACCTTGCTATGATGAACGCATTGGAGGTAGGAACCGGTGAAAGACTTTCTGTAGAGCTTACCTTCGGGAGATAGCCAGAATCGAGCTGCTTTGAGCCTGATCCGGTGAGCCACATTTTTATCTTCGGGGAGCTGATCATCTTTGAGGTAGGAAATGATTGGGTCCATCCAGCTCGGGCCGAGATCAAGGCATAAAATCTGCCAAGATGGATGGAGCTCTAAGCTTGATCTCGGCAACGACCCAATCTCAACAGTTCTTTTCTTTCCTGTTTCAACAACGGAGGCCAGGTTTAAAAGGGCATCAACATGCGAGTTAGTATCCCTGGCGATCTGCCTGACTTCGGCTGTTTGGAACTGAGTGAGGAGTTTATTTGCGAGGGCTAGATAGGCCGCCATCCTGTCGTCCCGGGCCTGGTAATCCCCAGTTAGTTGGCTTGTCACCAATTGTGAGTCGCTGAAAACCACCAATTGTTGGGCTCCGAGGATTTTGGCGCTATTTAGTCCCGCTATTAAGGCTTCGTACTCAGCTTCGTTGTTTGTTGCCCTGAAGTCTAGGGTCAAAGCTTGTTCTATGACAAGTTCTTTTGGCGATTGGAGGACTACGCCGGTGCCAGCTCTCTCGAAAGTAGATGAGCCGTCGACGAAGACTTTCCATGCCGAGTCAAGGGCTTGGCTCCGAGATAGTTCATCGACCTCGGTGACTTCGTTTTCATGCCCTCTGCCCCCCAGTTCGGTGCCGGGCTGGGTTGGTGCCGAACTCGGAAAGACAAACTCGACAATGAAATCTGCCAAAATCTGGGCCTTGATCACGGTCCTGGGCTGATATTGGATATCATACTGTCCCAGTTCGACTGCCCACTTGGAGACCCTGCCTGAAAAGTCAGCTTTTTTGAAAATAGACCTGAGTGGGTGCTCCGTAACAACCACAATGGTATGAGACTAGAAGTAATGAGCGAGCTTGCGAGAGGCACTGACGAGTGCCAACGCGAGCTTCTCTAGCAATAGGTATTTGATCTCAGCATCAAGGAGGATCTTGTTCGTATAATAGATTGGCTTTTCTAATTTATCTTCCTCTTTAACGAGGACAGAGCTCACCGCATGATCCGAGACCGCCAGATACAAGTACAACATCTCCCCTCGGGTAGGAGTGGAGAGTAAGGGTGGTGAAGAGAGATAGGTTTTGAGTGCCTGCAGTGCTTGGTCGCACTCAGGGGTCCATTAAAATTTTAGGTTTTTTCTTAAAAGCTGGAAGAAAGGCCTACACTTATCTGATGATCTGCTGATGAATCGACTGAGTGCGGCGGCCATGCTGGTCAGCTTTTGAACTTCCTTCGTGGTTGTCAAGCTCTGAATTTCCAGGATCGCCGTGATCTGGTCTGGATTCGCCTCTATCCCTCTCTGTGTAACTAAACTTCCAAGGAACTTGCCGGAAGCGACACCGAAGGCACACTTGGAGGCGTTCAACTTGAGTTTGAACTCCATGAGTATGTCGAAAACTTGAGCCAAGTCTGCTAGATGGTCATGAGACTGCTTGGAGTTAACGACCATGTCGTCAATATACACTTCGACAGTCCTGCCAAGCTGAGCCTGAAACATCCTCGGGGCGTTATGAATGCAATTTTCTCCTCGTCTAGCTCATACATTGGGATCTGGTGGTATCCTCGATAGGCATTGAGGAAACTCATCCTATCGTGGCCAGCGGTGGCGTCGATCATCTGATCGATTTTCGGGAGTGGGAAGCTGTCCTTCGGGCAAGCTTTATTGAGGTCGGTGAAATCGACGCACACTCTCCACTTGCCGGTTCTCTTCCTGACAACCACCGTATTGGCTAACCAGACCGGGTACTAGACCTCTCTGATCGCTTCAGCTTCCAGTAATCTATCGACCTCCTCGGTCACGGCTTCTATCTGTAGCAAACTTGATATGCGGGCTTTTTGCATCACAGGCTTGTGTTTAGGATCCACGTCCAGTTTGTGACACATGACCTCGGGGTCGATACCAGGCATTTCTCTCGGAGTCCAGGTGAAGACATCTCTATTTTGCATCAAGAATTTAGAGAGCTCGGACATTTCGGGATCGGCAAGCTGGCTGCCGAGCAGGAAGAACCTGTCCGGGTCGAGCGGATCGATCCTGATCTCGGCTAGATCTTCGATGCTCTTCTTTTCTAGGTTTCGACCGATCTCGTCCAGCTCCTTTTCAAGTCCTGCCATATGTACCTGCCTCGGCTCCTTTTCTCCAGGAACCACGGCCATCATGCACTGCCAGGCCATCTGTTGGTCTCCTCCCACAGTGATCACTTCCACCCAGTCATCTTTGTTCTTCAATAAGAACTTAAGCTTTTGGTGAAGAGTGGAGGGAATCGCCTCCATGCTGTGGAGCCAAGTTCTACCCATAATAGCATTATAGGGAGAGGGAGCGTCTACCACGAGGAAGTCGGTCATTATGGAGGCCCCGCCTACCCGGGTTTCCAGAGTGACCTTCCCTTTGGGGTATACTGGCTTGGCGCTGAACCCTCAGAGGCGTACGAGTCTCTTGCAAGTCAGTTTCCGAGAGCCCCATCTTTTTGAAACAGCCGAAATAGAGGATTTCAGACGAACTATCGAAATCGATGAGGATCCTCTTTACTGTGAAGTCCCGCAGCTTCAATGTGAGAAGCAGTGGATCATTATGAGGGAGCTGAACTCCTTCAAGGTCCTTATCCGAAAAACAGATCGCAAGGTGCTCTCGCCGTGCTTTCTTTGATGCTGGTTAGAGCTCGACTCTCATTATTTCTTTCCCATGAGAGGCCCGCATTGCCTCGGCACGAGCCTGAATATTGCTCTTTGGGGAAGCGGAAGGTGCTAGGTGGATGACGTTGATGATCTTTTATGATCTATCACTGTCTGGATCCTTGTCACCGCTTTGATGATTTCGACTGCTACTAGCATCACCTGCTTTAATATAATCCTTCAAGTGGCCCTCTTTGGCGAGTTTTTCCAGGTGTGACTTCAGGATCCTGTACTCCACGGTTTTGTGCCCATTTTGCTTGTGGTAGGCACAAAACTTGCTCTGGTCTCGGGAAGGGGATCACCCTGCATGGGCTGAGGCCAGCTGAAATATGGTTGGTTTTTTATTTTATTCATGATTTGATGGATCGGCTCCTTAAAGATGGTGTTCACAACTTGGTAGGAATTGGAGGGAGGTCTGGGCTTCCTGCTACCCCCAAATTTGGATGCCGGGGCTTTCGCTGAGGTGGCCGAAACCCAGGCTTGGTTCGGCTCCTCTTTCCTGAATGGCTTCTTGTCCTTATGAGGCTGATCGCCCTTGTCCTTGCGCCCAACGCCGTGGCTCTCTCGGGCTCGAATACCGTCTTCTTCTTGGGCAATGTACCATTTCATCTTGGACATCAACACTGGCACGGAGGTTACAGGGTCTTCGGCCAGGTCTTTCCTAAGCTCGTTACCGGTAACAGAGCGTTCTGGAAGGCGAAGATCGCCACTTCTTCTTTAGAGACTTCGATCTGACTGTATGTTGCCCATAATCGCTTGGCGAACTGGGTAATATTCTCGCTCTGCTTCATCTTCAGGGCCAGTATATCAGCATCGGTCTTGGGAATGACACTGTAAGCTTGAAATTTCTTCAGGAAGAAGAGCTGGAGCTACCTCCAGCTCAAGACAGATCTCTCTGGGAGAGTGCAGAACCATTTCAGAGGGAGGTCACCCAAACTGGAAGAAAATATTTTACAGTTCAGGTGCCCCTCATCTCCCCAAATAGACATCCACTGGGAGAAGTGCCGGAGGTGAGCGGCGGGATCCCAGACCCCGTCATAGAGGACAAATCTCGGAACAGGAGAACTTCTTGGGCAGGGAGGAGTCTTTTATCTCTCGAGTAAAAGGGGAAATACCAAGATCGGTGGGCCCACAAACATCCCGTTGATCTCGGGCGAGTCCGGCTATCTCTAAATTGCACTGGACCAACAGCTTGATGCGTCTGTCGAGCCATTCTTGCATGTCGTCCTTCTCTGGTGATAGGGTTTCTGACTTTCTCTTCGAATGGCCTCGACTGTGATGGCTTCGAGCGTGACTGTCTTGGCCGTGATGGCTTCCACTGTTGCTCGAACTTTCAACGTGGGCTCGGTTGCGCTTTTCTTTCAGGTAAGTTCTTAAGTCCTCGTGGGAGGAGGCAATTGCCCTGCTCTGAGTGGCCCTCCTCTCTCATGGGCGTCCTAAAGGTTGCCTTAACGAGGTCGCTCCTTTGGCTCTTAGCTGCTGTTAGAGCTGACGGATTAACTTTTCTTGTTCTTGGATGAGGACGTTTTGGGCCGTGACATCCCCATCGCCAGCGAAGTGATGGGAATTGTGGGACTTGCTGACTGCTACAGATTTGTCCCTTTGAGGACGCTCCTGTCGCTGTTCATCTCGCCGGGGAGGTGTGACTTCCTCACCCGGGGATGAATCCTCAACTCGCTCTGGAAATGGAACCTGGACGAAAAGGTGTGCGTCAGGACGCTCCTCGACTGCAACTGCGCCAGACCTTGCCTCGGACCGCCTCTGAGAAGGAGCGACTGGCAACGGGCCCGGAGGTGGCGGCAGCTGGATTATCGCCCTTGAGGATTCTCCGCCTTTCTTAGCTTTAGGAGGCATGGTATTTGGGAAGAATGGATTAATGCCTTCCCACAGACGGCGCCAATTGTAAGTGCAAAAAATATAACTCACAAGATTAGAAGGTGCCTGATAGGACTTATCCAAATATCTAATGGAAATTAGCTGCTAAGATCCTTAAAGGGGGGAAACAAACGGTCGGAGAACCCTGGCTGTGGGCAGCGCAGAGCTCTCCGATGCCTAAGTTAGCACAAAGGTCGAAGGAGAAGAGAGACAGAATAGCAGCTCAAGAGGGGGGTGTATGCATACCTTGGTCTTGGAATGCCCTCATATTTATGGAGGATTTTACTTGATATCTTGGAGTGAGCCCATAGATTTGATAGGGATGATCTCGTTAGCCCACAAAGTAATAAATGAGGGTCCATCATAGCCCACAATGCATTTATTGCCAGTCCGATCACCCCATATCGCATTAAATGCATGTCATGTTGGGCCTAATCATGTCCCAAGTCATTGGCGGTTGAGGTCCCATCGGATCCATCCTCGGGCTCTGCCCTGATTTGACTACAGCCGCTGGATGTCGCCTTGTCAACAATCTGGTGAAGATTGTGGACGGCTGGGATGGCCCATCTGTCTCATTCACGCGTGCTCGTACTCAGCCACGTGTCTGATGACGTAGCAGAAGTAGGGAGGCGACCACAGTATTTATCTCAACTGGCAACCTGACTTCCTTGACCGAGGTCGAGTGGATAGTCGAGGTTAGCTTGCGTGGCCGAGGTCAGAATGCGTGGCAGAGGTCAGAGCATAGCCGAGGTCAGCTTGCGTAGCCGAGGTCAACATGCGCGGCCGAGGTCAGAGCATAGCCGAGGTAAGTCTGGTCTCGACCAAGTTTCTGACCCTATTATCGAGGTGTGTTTGGACGGCATGTGGGCGCGCTTAGCTGACATCTTATCGCCGAAGTTAACGTAATCTTGGTACCTTAAAAATCACCCCACATAAGAATTTTTACAGGTGGAGAGTCGTAGTGGATGACAAAAAAGGGATACCGATACGAATCCTTTATTTTTTAAATGAGTTACAGGAAAGAGGTGGGACCCATAGGCTGACGTGGATCGAGGGAAGAAAGCTTTGGCCTCTTTTTCTTTCCAACTTTAAAAAAGAGAATAGGAGTTGGTCCCACCATATGATTGAACACATAACTGGTATATAATGTGATTAGCGTGATCTTATATATTGTTAAGCTTGTCTTAATCTCACCCTTAGTCATGTGCTAATTAATCAAATGGTAGGATCAACTCATATTAAAGTGACATTTTAGTATTCGTCTTGAGGAGGAGGATGATATTCATCTTGAATAGTTTGAGTTATCATTATGCCATGATAGGGGATCTCGACCCTTTCTAAACGTGATATGGGGTAATGCCCTTTTTTATATCTAGTCTAGTCAATGGAGTCCGGTTAGGGAAACCCCCCCCCCCCCCCGTTTTTTTAATCGAGGAAGTAGTAGTTCCAGCAGTTTTTTTAATCGAGGAAGTAGTAGTTCGAGTAGGAGGAGCCGGCTCTATGAAAAGAGATAACAAATGGTCTCCACATTGTGGCTTAATGCCTAAAGCCCAAGCCGACTGGTTAAGTTCCAAGTCTACTAGACATGGACAGTCAATGAATCTCTCATAAAGCCAGTTCTCAAACAAGAAATGGGCTATCAAAAGGGTTGTTTTCCATGGGATTTTCAATATTTCTCCCAAAGGAGAAATGCATCATTATAAGAATGGAAATCCATAGAATAAATTTCATGTATTTGAGATTTTCCAACATTGGGAATAACTAACATTATTTTTACCACTCAGTCAATATATGTAGAATAATATATCAAAACTACCCTTTACATTTTTATTTTTTCGGGCCCATTATATTCTTTTTAATCTCAATGTTAAAATCATTACTTTAAATGGATTTTGCTATATTTTGGCTTTTTATTTCAACAATACCTTCGGCATAAAAGAAATCAACATCACATCCTAAAAACTTCTCCATTATTCATTGTTCACTTTCAAAAGGACCATGTGCTTGACCTCTCACTTTCAAAAGGGCCATGTGCTTGACCTCTCCTTTCTTTTGAGAGTGTAGATGAGGGCAACAACGTGCATCCACCATGTTTGGAGTGTCTAATAATCTAGATGTTGGCTGACCCTTCAGTGGAATCAATTCTCCCCCACCGTTGTTGAACAAATAAAGTGACATTTACTGAGTATACGATTTGTCAAGCCATGTGGTTATTTCAGCCCCATCAGTATGGAAACATAGAAATCAAAGTTTACAAATTAAGGGCTTTTTACTATTTAGTTGACATTGAAAACTTAGTTTTCTCAAGCCATGTAGTTACTTTGGACTTTGGACCCTTAAATATTTCAAAACTCAATTTATTATTTTTTCTATTTTTTTATGCTATCGGTTTCCAACCCTTTTAGTGGACTAATTCCTCCGAGCCCAGAGGGAAGCCGGGTAAACACCCATGTGGCCCCAAAGTGGTAGCACTAGTCCATGACATTCATAGTCTAATGTTTCCTCCGTGTAGAGGTAAATTTTATCTATCCAAATGACAATAAATTTAACTGTTAGATTGGTCACATGTAAAATATTTTATTTATACGATAAATAAAAATGAACTGTGTCACACCCCGAAACCGGGCCCTACAGTGATCCGATCTCGGGATGCGAAATTTTGGGATTTATTACAACTTTTTGTATTTCCCAAGATCCACGTGAGTGAGGATAACAAAGTCCCATCACAACTTGGATATTTTTGCAGAAGCTAATCATGGTGTTTGCGACTCGGAGCCCGCGGCCATCGGATTCCGTGTCGCACTCAACCAATAACTTATAGCCATCAAAATAAGGCTCAAAATCAGACTGGTACAAATCAAAAACCATAACACATTGAGCTGACAGTAACAGGATATTTTTATTTTCCATAAATATTCAAGTTACAAATTACAAAAGGATTTTTATTAAAACCCAAAAAGGGAAAAAGACTAATAAAAGCTATATGAACAATTAACCAACTTAACAAAATACTACCCCATAATATGTTATGAACTCTGGCACCAAAAGCGACATCTAGATGATATCGTCGTGCCACCACTCTCGTCAAACCGACAGCTCAACCGCCTCCTCCGCTCAAACACCAAAAAAGGCAAGGAAGACGGGTCCTGGCACCAAACAAGAGGGGGTCAGACACAACGGTCTGGCAAGTAAATATTCAAATAATATGATGAAAATATATTGGTAAATATTATGAACACATTCCAAGTACATTTAAAGTTCTAAAGATAAATGTCGGTAAAATAAAGAAATAATTTCTAAATCATTAAAAATTTTGACGAATAAAATACATTAGAAATCTGAACATAAAACCCAGTGAAAATAAAGTACATTTCTGAATTTATTTACTATTTAAACAATAAAATGATGGCAAATAAATAAATCAATGGCAAATGAACTGAAAGCATTGGCAACAACATATGCTATGTTCTCCTATTACTGGAGTAACAAGAGCATAACAGAAACTGTTGCCACATTCATATGGGACCGGAAAAATAGAGTTCAGAATCGTAGCCATACAAATGGGACTGGCAGGAACAAAATCAGACAGTAGCCACTACACGTGGGACCAGCAGAAGAGAAACCTTTGCCACTACCCGTGGGACCGAAAAATATAAACCGTTTCCATGGCCGGAAACAAAATAGAATCCAAACTGCAGTTGGCAGATAAATTTAAAGATCCCAAGCCGGTTGATCAGCCCGACAAGGTGACCTAAGCTTAGTGGTGCCCTTTAATTTTCAAAACTTTAACCAATACAAATCAAAATAATAATCCCTTTGGCTCATGGGCTCGCACTACAAAGCTCTGGCCCCATCTTGCCTCGAGGTTTTATTCTCAAAATAATAGTCCCTTTGGCTCATGAGCTCGCATTACAAAGCCCTGGCCCCATCTTGCCTCGAGGTCTTATTCTCAAAATAATAGTCTTATCGATATATTTTCGAACGTGGCGAACCACTCAAATCTCTTTCAAATCAATTGGTAGAAAATATATGAATTTCCGTAGCGAACTGAAAGTCCAAGATCGAATCCTAGAGGGGGGGGGTGAATAGGGTGAGCTCAAAGACCTAGACCAATTTTAATTCTTTTTGCTTTTAAGCTACTTATTCTTTGATGAAGATTATTATTCTTGAGAAAAACAGTAGACTCTAAGTTAAGCATTCACAAGAAGCTAACAATCTCAAACTCATTCAACAAAAGCATTAAACAAGAGCATCAATCATATATATATATGAGAAAGATTAGAATGAAAAACACATGGTTTTTAAAGATGAACAAACTTGATTTAAACAAGTGTAACTTGAATCAAACAAGTTAGTTTTGAAACATTAAAAACAAACTCATGTGTATTAAAAGCCATATGTTGTAGTCCTATAGAAAAACAAGTTTAAAGTCCTAAAGATGTTAGGAAAACAACATTCAATCACTTACAACATGCTATTGAATAAAAAAAAAAAAAAGGTTAAGACATAGCATGAGTTATTTTAAGAAAAGAGAGCACACCCATTTGAGATGAATCAAAGGTTGAATCAATGGATTAGCCCCATAATCCCTTACTAATGCTTTTAAAAGATACTCCTTCCTTGGCCTCAAAACCTCTCAATAGTTCAACATTTTTTCCAAAAAAAAAAGGTTCCTTTTTATAGCCAAAAAGGTTGCCAACGGCTGGTCCAACGGTTATATTTTTTTTTAACTATACTTTTAGCGGGGGCCAGGGCCGTCGGTAAAAGTGTATAATGGTCGACGGTATAAGTCCTTCCAACGGTCACAATTTTTTGAAAATATGCTTTTAGCGACGGTCTCAGCCGCCGGTAAAGGTGATATATCGGCAGCCGGTAAAAGCCCTGTTTTCCCAAAAAAATGTATATTTCAAGGAGATTTTCTTGTGGGGACTTTAAGCCATAGAACCAAGCTAGGAAACATGTTTTAAATCATTTTAAGATTTTTAAAAACATGAAACCTAAAATGCCTAAGATGATTTAAAAACATGCATAACATATGATAAAAACAAAGATTATAAATGAAGATTTTGCATGAAGATCCCAAGATTAAGGAAATGAATGAATGAGAGGTTATGCTATAAAATTGAAGGCATCCTATCAAATTGCAACAAAAGAAAAACTCTAACAATCTCCCCCTTTGCAATTTGATGGCAACTCTTGAAGCTTGAACTCTCTCTCTCAATCTCCTATGAAAACTTGAACATCAACTTCTTTGGACATTTAAGGAGCTTTGGATGTTCGGGAGCAATAGGATATTTTGGAGCTTTGGATTTTTCTTGCGAGAGCAATTACACAGATGCTACACAAAAAAGATATGCTAGGCAAAGCTTCTCCCCCTCAACTAGATAACCCTTGAATCTTCTCCCCCTCAATTAAAGACCACTTAATATTTTTATCCCCTTTTGACATCTAATTGCAAAGGATCCTGCCCATCAACGAGAAAATACAAAACCTTGTTAGTAGCACCTGTTAATAAGTGATATGATAAAAGTGAAATGTGGTAACAGGTGATTCACCAACAGAAATTTAGAAATCAGGGCTTGGGCCAATACCCAATTGATGTCTCGATTTAATGAACCGATCATTTCCAAGGGGTTTAGTAAATAAGTCAGCCAATTGAGTATCTGTTGGAACAGAAATTAACTCAATATTGCCTTGATCAGCATGATCACGCAGAAAATGATAACGAATGTCAATGTGCTTAGTGCGAGAATGTTGAACAGGATTCTTAGAGATGCTAATGGCACTTGAATTGTCACACATGATAGGCATACACTGTTGTGGAACATTAAAATCTAACAAAGTTTGTTTCATCCACAATAGTTGAGCACAACAGCTACCTACAGCAATATATTCAGCTTCTGCAGTAGACAAAGATACAGAATTTTACTTTTTGCTATGCCAAGCTACTAAGTAGTTTCCTATGAAATAACAGCAGCCACTAGTGCTCTTCCTATCATCTATAGATCCTGCCCAATCTGCATCACTATATCCAGTTAATTGCATAGTGGAGTCCACGAGGATACCATAGTGAGAAGTCCCATGAATGTATTTTATGATTCGTTTAACCGCCTTAAGATGAGACTCACGAGGATCAGATTGGTACCTAGCACATATTCCAACACTAAAAGAGAGATCTGGTCTACTAGCTGTAAGGTAAAAGAAGGCTCCCAATCATGCTTCTATAAAGTTTCTGATCTACTTTCTTACCCTGAAGATCACTAGAGATTTTAGTAGTAGATCCCATGGGATTGCAGCTAGCCTTAGAGTCTCCTAAGCCAAACTTTTCACTATTTCTAGGGTAAACATGGATTGGTTAGGAAAGATACCATGATCAGTCTGACTGACTTGTAATCCTAGAAAAAATTGTAAGGGTCCTACCAGACTCATTTCAAAAGTAGAGCTCATCAATTGAGAAAATCCTTGAGCAAGTTGTTTTAATGTGGAACCAAAAACTATGTCATCAACATATATCTGAGCAATAAGAATATCTTGATCAACCTTTTTGATGAAGAGGGTCTTGTCCACATTTCCACACTTATAATCATTTTCAAGTAATTGACTTGTGAGCTTCTCATACAAAGCACTTGGAGCTTGTTTTAGACCATAGAGAGCTTTCATAATTTAAACACATAGTCTGGGTGATGAGGATCTTCAAAACCTTCAGGTTTGGTAACATATACATCTTCCTCTACTTCACCATTTAAAAAGGCACTCTTCACATCCATTTGAAACAGTTTAATTTTCATGCTACTAGCATAAGCCAATAAAATTCGAATAGACTCCAAACGAGCTACAGGAGCAAAGGTTTCCTCAAAATCAACTCCTTCAACTTGAGCGTATCATTGGCTACAAGTCTAGCTTTGGTCCTATCACATTTCCTGATTCATCCAGCTTATTCTTAAAAATCCATTTAGTGCCAATTTGACTTTGCCTTCAGTAGAGGTACCAGATCCCATACCTAATTCTTTTTTAACTGATTAATTCTTCTTGGATGGCATCAATCCATTCAGACTTGGTTTCTGCTTCAGAGAAGTTCTTGGGCTCAATTAGTGAGACAAAGGAATAATGAGCACACAGATTATGAACTTATCTTCCTGTCATGACCCCACTCCTGATGTCTCCAATGATATTATCCAAGTTGTGATATTTTAATAACTTAGTGGGCATAGTAGATGTATAGGGAATATTATCTTCAATTCTTGATGGTGTAGTTTGCTCAACCAAGGTCTCTTCTTCATCATCATGTAGAGATTTCTTAACTATATTAGTCTCATCAATGACAACATGAGCTAACTCCATTACAGTTATGGTTCTGTGATTGAACACTCTATAAGCCTTGCTCTTATCAGAATATCCTAAGAAGATCCCTTCATCAGATTTAGATTCAAACTTTTCTAACTGTTCCCTATCTCTTAGAATAAAGCACTTACTTCCAAAAACTTTTAAGTACCCCAGATTTGGTTTTCTTCCAAAGTAAAGCTCATAAGGGGTTTTGATAGTATTCTTTGTCAGATAAACTCGATTAATAAGATAGCAAGCAATGATCGCTTCAGCCCACAAGTTACGAGCAAGATTTTTCTCATTAAGCAAAGTCCTAGCCATTTCTTGGATAACTCTATTTCTCCTTTCACCACTCCATTTTGCTGAGGGGTTTTTGGAGCAGAAAATTGATGGCTAATCCCATGGCTTTCACAAAAATCAGCAAATCTTTCATTTTCAAATT